>ML253637.1:0-70462 GCA_005239495.1 Nicotiana undulata | reverse complement strand
TGTGTGTGTGTGTGTGTGTGTGTGTGTGTGTGTGTGTCAGCACCCGATTCGCAGATATGATTCGCGAGCGGGGGAAGCTTTATGATAATTCTGTATAAATATACTAGCACCCGAGTCGCAAGTATGATTTGCGAGCGGGGGAAGCTTTACGACCAAACAATACTTAGATGTCTCCCTTACGACTCCAGCCGGTTGTCTTATTCCTGTGTGCGCATGACTATTTGGTACTGTTTCATGGATATTGGCTTGACAGATATTTGGGGGGATAAGAAAGTGGACATTGTTATTCATTTTCAGTTGTTACCTGGATTTCTATGCTTGATACGCATTTGCTGCTCACTGTCTGACATGCCTACTGTATTTCGTTATATCCTGTCTCACTGGGTACATATTTATTTATGTACTCATGCTGCACTTCTGTACTTAACTGTACAGGTTCTGAGGCTGGTGCATCTGGTTATTAGATCGGAGCTAGATATTGACTGTAGCAGACTTGACTTCACGGTGAGCTGCTTCTCCTGGCGATCCTCAGGCAGCACCATGGAGTTCCTTTTGCTTATGTTCTCGTCTATTTATTTCAGACAGTGGGATTGTATATTCTATCTTTTGTATATCCAGTTAGTATGCCCGTGATACTCGTGACACTGGTTCCTGGCACACCCGTAGTATTTGTGTAGATTATGTCTGTGCATACATGCATATTTTGGACTCACACCTCATTATGACTGCTTTTGTTTAAAACTGGTTGATTACCCCTAATCGTTTAATAACCTAAGCTTTGTAACTTAGTATATATATTGATATGTTTAAGACAAATGAGAATGAACCGTAGTAGTTTAAATGTTGGCTTGCCTGACCCGCTGTTGGGCGCCATCAAGACCTGAGTTAGGATTTTGGGTCGTGACAAATTCACTTAAATTGAGTTTTGCCGGGACCCACCGTTGTGGACCTCGAGGGATGCCTAACACCTTCCCCTCAAGGTAATTTCGAGCCCTTACCCAATCTCTGGTAATGTAAACCGGTTTATGAGTTAACTGCTTCAGGTGCCCTAACGCACCTTAAATCCGTTACGTGGCGACTCTTCAAATTCCATACCCCTTCCCAAAAGTAAATGAGTTGTCCCAACAAAGATCGAAACTCGGACTCCGCGAGGAAAAATGGGGTGCGACAACATGGCGACTCTGCTGGGGATAATTAGGCTCTTACCATGAAAAATTTGTTTTTTGCGAATTAGTCTAAGCATGCTTTATTCTGTTGATACATGTGCACCCTTGCCCTTTACCCTTTATGCGAACTTAATTGTTTATTTTTAAGCACTTATGATTTTTCTTTACTACGAAACTGACTTGTATTTTTTTTCTTTCTTAACTATCTTTCAATTATTAAATACCGCATTTATTATTTTCCTAACGTGCAAATACGTGACAACATGCTATTTACTGTTGCATAAGTCATGTTCAACATCATATTCCACTCGTGCGTAATCAATCCTATAGAAATGCGTGATGAGTGGTTGCGCTCTTCCTATATATCACCTTTTAAATTCGGAAAGGATTATTTGCGGTAAAACTAGTCGATCAGCGGTGAAATCGACGTTTCCGTGCCTTTCCCCCTCAAGTTGTCCACTTGAGGGTACCAGTATAGACCCCCATTGCAACCTTACTCTGATTATAACTGTACATGCATCATGGTCAAACTTAGCCAGGTTAATATGTTGTCCACATAATAACCTTTTAAGACAAACCTTATCCAAAGGTCCACCGGGGTTTCCATAATCCCAACCGACGCAACCACGTTTTGTGCATTAATTTTGGAGAACTAAATGCCAATATGCTAATCATGGATGTATAAATAGTCGAATCATGAGAGGGAAAAGGGCCTAACCTTATTTGTTTTGCAGAAAATGAGGCACGAGGTCCCCAGGTTCGGCATGGTCCATAATATACCACAACTGCTACTGGATTGGTGGGAAGATCTTTCCTCAAGTGACAAGAAACATGTGAGGAAGGTCTTGGGAAATTTTCCTTCTCTATTAGACATCCAGCCAAACAATATGTTGATTGAAGCTGCAACCATGTTATGGGATAGTGAAAGGTCTATGTTTCACTTTTGGAACATAGAAATGACCTCGCTCCTAGAAGAAATAAGGGGATTTGTTTGGCTACCTTGGGACAGCCCTGGGCTATTGGTGCTGAAAAATCGCACTGGTAAGGGGTTTCTAAAGATGATGGGTCTGAAAAAGAATGCAGATTTGGAGTGCTTAAAGAAATCTTATGTACCCTTTGACCATTTGTATGAAAGATACGGCCATAGCAAGTCCTACCATATTTTCCATGATGATTTCTCTATCATTTCCCTTGGTCATATTCACCGCAGAGTTTTCGTGTTCGTTATTTGCTTCTTGGGCATGATAGTGTTCCCAATGAAAGGGGACATAATCCACACCAGACTGCTATGGTAGCCAAAACTCTAATGGAAGGAATCGAGGGACAAACATACACCATAGTCCCTATGATTATAGCTGACATCTACCGGGCTTTGGACCGCTGCCAGAAGGGGTTCAAACATTTCGAAGGTTGCAATCTGTTGTTGTAGCTTTGGTTACTGGAGCTCTCCAAAAGGGTCAATATCGTCAGGAGTTTCCGCGAAGGGCGTGGAATGATCAAATAGCCTTCCATCACCCTAAGAGGATGACTTATATCCCAGACAGGTTTGCTTAACCAAAAAGTGCTAAGGAATGGGTGGAGTTCTTCGACAATTTGACTAAGGATCAGGTCCAGTGGATGTTTGAATGGTTCCCCACTGACGAGTTCATCATCAGGTCTAGGGACGCTCTTCACTGGGTGCTGATTGGGTTAAGGGGGATATACCCCTATGTTCCCATCAGGGTTATGAGACAAGCAGGCAGAAATCAGGTCGTGCCGCGGGTCGCGAAGATGAGTCATTTCCGGGCAGATTTTTAGGATGACGACATCCCTTACAGGTGCCAAGCTCAGTATATTTGTCACTCAAAGATCATTGTGGAGAAGGACACCGTCGATCCAGACAGGTATCATGCGGGACATGCACCTTTCTACCCGGCATGGTTAGAGGACAACCTAGCTGGGATAGTGGAGCCAGGAATTGGTCGAGGAAACAAGGTCATAGATGAAGATGCTGAGACCCAAGTAAAATACAACAAATTGCGCAAGAGGATTCATCATTCCGAGGCCGAACATCAGGAGATACACGAGACAAACATGAGACTGATCAATGAATAGAGGGAGATGGTTATCACCTCCAATAAAAAGGTAGAATATGTGGAGCAGGGAGGAAGGAAAGATAAGAAAGAGAGTTGCCGACTACCAGAATGCTGAAGGAAGCGAGAGTGGACATCTGGCAAGAGTCTACCTGCTGCTGGGCCTGCGTGAACTGGGAAACCTGGTCGATGGAGTTAGGAAGATCAAGTCTGGGGAGGGTCTTTCTCAGACCAAGTAGATTACATATTTGCTTTCTAAATGTAATAAGGCCAAGTGCCAGTAGTGACTTATCTTTATTATCTTAGTGTCGTGTTGGGTTCATCTATTTTCACATTAATGAAATGAGGCATTTATTGGCATTTAAGTTCTCCATAACAACTTGTCGCTAGGCCTACCTCGGGCAAAAAAGAGGCTCCCAACTTAGGACGCGAATTTAAATTTCCGTAATATGTTTTTAAATACCGCAAATATTCTTTCTCAGAACTCTTAGACTTGGCTATCTTTTGTTTTTTCTTTTCTTTTGATTATTCCAATTCCCCAAAGGCTGCTTCGCGCATACTGACATTATCAGCTTAGCACAAACGATCGAGGGGCCCTCCGCCTTCTCCTCCTCCTAGTCCACCAAAAGGCAAAGGAAAAGCAAAAATTGACAATTTGAACGGCACCAGAAAAGACAACGGCACACATGTTGAACATGCGGAAGCTTCCGATGGTCGGGGTACTCAGGCCCCAAATAATGCGGTTTCACGGCTTGAGCAGAAAATACTAGAACTTCAGGGTGAGCTCGAGCAGGTCCGAAGCTTAGCAAACCTCTTCCTCACACTCAACATCCCAGACGTCAACCACTCAAACATCCAGAACCCTGTACCACCTCAAAATACGCCTAACAAACGCCCACAGAATCCTCCTGCACCTCACCACTATACAACCCCACCGTAAAATCAAACCATCCCTCAACAATATCACCAAAACACCTATCATACTCCCCAAAACACCCCACAAATTGTTCCCGAACCCCAAAACGCCACCAATGATCACCATTATACCCAAAGACCCGGTCACCAAAACAACCCCATATACGTGGAAACTCTACCTAACTCCACTCAACCCATGTCCTATACACCAGAATCCGTTGATAAGGACCTCCTTATCAAGAACATGACTGAGGAGCTCAAGAAGTTGACAAGTCGGGTTCAGGGCGTCGAAGGAGGTAAAGGGATAGAAGGTCTGAACTATGAAGATCTATGCATACAACCAGATGTGGAACTTCTGGAGGGTTACAAACTTCCCAAGTTAGAAATATTTGACAAAATCGGTGATCCCAGGGTTCATCTAAGGACCTATTGTGACAAGCTCGTGGGGGTTGGAAAAGATGAAAGAATCCGATTGAAGCTCTTCATGAGGAGTCTTACCGGGGATTCCCTGTCCCCGTACATATGCCAGGATCCTAAGAACTGGGCCAACTTGGTGAGCATGGCGTCCGACTTTATGGACAGGTTCATGTTTAATACAGAGATTGCACCAGATGTCTTCTATATCCAAAACTTAGAGAAGAAGCCAACTGAGACCTTCCGCGAGTATGCTACTCGTTGGAGGTCAGAAGTAGCCCAGGTCAAACCGACATTGGACGACGAACAGATGAACAAGTTCTTTGTCAGGGCACATGATCCACAATACTATGAAAGATTGATGGTTATTGAGAACCATAAGTTCTCTGATATCATCAAACTCGGAGAAAGGATTGAATAGGGCATTAAGAGCGATTTGTTGACAAATTTCGAGTCACTGCAGGCCACGAATAAAGCATTGCAATCAGGAGGCATATCAAAGAAGAGAGACATGGGAACATTAATTGTTGCCCACGGACCCAAAACTCCCTTTGTATATCAGACCTCTCCACTTGCACACCGAACACCTCCACCCACATATAAACCATCACCTCCCAGATATTCCCAACCATCCACTGCTTACCACACATATAATTCCCAACCATATTACTTTTAGTCACCCCCAACTCGTCCAAACTACCCAAGACCCCGTCCTAACTTTGACCGCAAACCACCCAAACAATAAACCGCCATTGCTGAACCCATTGACCAATTGTATGAAAGGCTGAAGGCTGTTGGTTACGTCACCCCTATTCCCGCTGTGGCCATGGAGAATTCATCCCATTGGGTAAATCCAAATAAGATATGTGCATATCATTCCGGTATGAAATAGCTCACCATTGATGAGTGACGGATATTGAAGGATAAGATCCAGACCTTGATTGACAATAAGGTCATCCAGGCAAAGGAAGCTACACCCAACATCCGCAACAACCCTCTTCCAGATCATAGGGGTGAAGGGATCAGTGTGATAGAAACAGATGAAGAATGGGATCCCGAGGGATCCATTGGACTTGTCAAAGAGGGTGACGATCCTAAGAAACCCGCAGTCACGCTCAATCTTACTGTAGTGCAGATACAACCGCCAGTTGAGGTTGAGGTAACCGCATCGGTTCCATTTGATGCTCAGGTAGCACTGCCTGCAGCTGCACCTGTTCCATTTGAGGTGGAAGTAGCCACACCTTTCACAGTGACAGTGTCAACCACACCGCCCTTCAACACCAAGGCTACACCCTGGGATTATGTGGCCGAAGCTAGAAGAAAAGGAAAGGCCAAAATGGAAGAATTCGGCGCTGCGCAAGGGATGATCAAAACAGTACGAGTTTAAACACTAAAGCATTTGGGAGAGTCTAGTAAGCAGGCCTCCAACAAATCGCCCATCATTGAAACCGGCCTGGATGACCTTTGGAGGAAAGTACAAGAGAGAGTTTTTTGTTGTTGATAATTTGAACAAGACTCCCACTCAGATATCTATCCTACCGGTGCTACAAAATTCAGAGGCACACATGAATGCTATCTTAAAGGTGTTGAGTGAAGCATATATACCTAAAAAAATCACTGGTAGAGAAATGGCCAATATGGTAGGACAGGTTCTAGAAAGCCACAAAATCACCTTTCACGAGGACGAATTGCCTCCTGAGGGTTTGAGCCACAACAGGGCATTAAACATCACAGTGAAGTGCAAAGACAAGTTCATTGCCAGAGTTCTGATCGACGGAGGATCCAGTCTCAACATTTGCCAACTGACAACACTGAAGAGGTTGGGAAAAGGCCTGTATGAGATACGAGAAGGAACTATGAATGTGAAGGCATTCGATGGGTCGCATAGGGATACCATTGGAAAGACTAATCTCTGCCTGCAGATGGGGCCTACATGGTTTGATGTTGAGTTTCATGTACTGGATATATCTACATCCTACAATCTGTTGTTGGGACAACCATGGATACATGCTGCTGGGGCTGTAACATCGACCTTACATCAGGCTGTGAACTTCGAGTGGATTCAACAGGAAGTAATTATCCATGGATATGGGAGCAACCCCATTTACACTAGTCATACCATCCTAGTGGTTTAAAACAGAAGAAGGTTAGGTGGAGAAACCTACCATCGTATTGAACGGGTCAACGTAATTGAGAAGGATAATTGGTGAAGTAGCAAGATAGCAAGCATGCTAGCATGGAGAGAATATGATCCAGGAAATGGGCTTGGTAAAAATATTCAGGGAATCTCCAAGACGATACAACCAAAGCGCGATGGTACCACTTTTGGGCTAAGATATCATTACACATGGCAGGAATTTCGCAATTGGTCCCCACTATGGCGTGGACCATACTATCCACTTGAGCAGCCTATACCGCACCTGAGTCAGACATTCCATCTTGCCAACATTATATGGGGATCAGAGGAGGAAGAAGCATTGGCAGCCTTGAGAAACTTGTTTTTGGAAGATGATGACACAGACTGTTGCGTAATTATTGAGGAGGAGGAAGGCCCTACCATCCAAGCTGTGGAGAGAGGAACATTCCTCAAGAACAGGACTGTCAGATCATCTAGGGCCCGACGAGTCCCCGGCATTACTATTTCCTATCTCGATGAACCAGCAACTGTGACATGTAACGAGGCAACGCGACGAAAGGATAGTGAATCAGAAGAAGAGGATGTCATACCCAAGGAAATCGTCAGAGAAGTAGAGTATTTTGAGAACAAGCCTAAGTCTAACTTGGATGAAACTGAGATAATTAACTTGGGAGATTCTAAAATTGTCAAGGAGACTCGCATCAACATTCACTTGTCGCCATCAGAGAAAGAGGAGTACACTCAGTTCTTGAAAGAGTATGCGGACATCTTTGCATGGTCATACGACCATATGACCAGATTAAGTACATCTATCGTGGCCCACAAACCCAATGTGTCCACCAGCGAAGCAGAAACTCAGGAAATTCAAGTCTGATATGAGCCTGAAAATCAAGGAGGAAGTTACTAAGCAAATCAAGGCCAAGGTCCTCAGGGTAGTTGAGTATCCAACTTGGCTAGCCAACATCGTGCCAGTCCTGAAGAAGGATGGGAAAGTTAGAGTCTATGTCGATTATCGGGATATCAACAGAGCTAGCCCAAAAGATGATTTCCCGCTTCCAAACATACACATCCTAATCGACAGTTGTGCTAAGCATGAACTCCAGTCCTTTGTAGATTGTTTCGCCGGTTACCATCAAATCTGGATGGACTAAGATAACGCTGAGAAAACAGATTTCATTACACCATGGGGAGTGTACTATTACAGGATGATGCCATTCGGCATAAGGAACGCTGGGGCCACTTACATGAGGGCCATGACTACTATTTTTCATGACATGATACATAAGGAGATAGAGGTGTACGCGTATGATGTCATCATTAAATCCAAGAAGGCCACAGATCATATAACGGACCTAAGGAAATTCTTCGACCGACTGCAGAAGTATAACCTGGAACTAAACCCTGCAAAGTGTGCATTCGGGGTTCCTATCGAAAAGTTACTGTGATTCATCGTCAGCCGCCGGGGAATAGAATTGGATCCGTCAAAAGTCAAAGCCACCCAAGAGTTACCACCGCCAAAGAGTAAGAAGGATGTAATGAGTTTTATGGGATGGCTAAATTACATCAGTCGTTTCATAGCCAAGTCCACAATTATATGTGAGCCAATTTTCAAGATGTTGAAGAAGGACGATGCGACTAGTTGGACTGAGGATTGTCAAAAGGCTTTTGACAAGATCAAGAAGTACTTATCAAAACCACCAGTCTTGGTCCTGCCAGATCCAGGTAGACCACTACTATTCTACCTTGTAGTACTAGATGGAGCTTTCGGCTGCGTTCTGGGGAAGCACGACGAGACAGGGAGAAAAGAACAGGCCATCTACTACCTGAGTAAGAGGTTTACCCCCTATGAAGCGCGATACTCTTTGTTGGAACGTACCTGTTGCGCTCTGACCTGGATAGATAAGAAGCTGAGGCAATACTTTTGTGCTTATACAACATATCTCATATCGAGAATGGATCCTTTGAAGTATATTTTTCAGAACCCATGCCCACCGGAAAGTTGGCTAAGTGGAAAATCCTGTTGAGTGAATTCGACATTGTTTATGTAGCTCAGAAATCAGTTAAAGGACAGGCACTAGCGGATCATCTTGCTGAAAACCATGTGGGAGGAGAATATGAACCCCTGAAAACGTATTTTCCTGATGAAGAGGTACTATTCGTAGGAGAAGACATTGTTGAGTCCTACGACGATTGGTGAATGTTCTTTGACGGAGCAACAAACTTCAAAGAAGTCGGCATTGGAGCCGTCCCGGTGTTAGAAACTGGTCAACATTATCCGGTTTTTGCGAAACTCAGATTCCCCTGCACCAACAACATGGTAGAATACGAAGCTTGCATATTAGGACTCAACATGGCTGTTGACATGAACGTTCAGGAGTTGCTACTAATCAGCGATTTAGATTTGCTTGGGCACCAGGTACAAAGAGAATGGGCTACTAAGAATTCCAAGATATTGCCATATCTGCACCATGTGCAGGAATTGAAGAAAAGGTTCACAAAGATAGAGTTTCGGCATGTTCCCAAAATTCAAAATGCGTTTGCCGATGTATTGGCCACTTTGTCATCAATGATACCGCATCTAGAAGAGAACTTCATCGATCCTATCCCAGTAAGGATCAATAATCAGCCGGCAAATTGTGCTCATGTTGAAGAAGAAACAGACGGGAAGCCTTGGTTCCACGACATCAAAGAATATCTGGCAAAAGGAGAATAACTGGAGCATGCAAACCATATTCAGAAACGCAAGCTTAGGAGATTGTCAAATCATTTCTTCAACAGTGGAGGAACCCTATATAGAAGAACTCCTGATCTGGGACTATTAAGGTGTGTCAACGCGAAAGAAGCTTTGTGTACGGTTGAAATCGGGCCTGGTTGATTTCGGTTTCTTATAGTATCGGGGATAGATCCTATATGCAACTTCGAGAGGAGTTTGTAAAGACCCGTATAATTTCATGTCTAAAATAATGCCTGAATAGGTCCTCGTGTTGTATAATTGTAGAAATTCTTAAAATTGACCTATATTAAATTAAAAAAACCCCGAAATTTGAAAGATAAAATTTTCCAGGAAATTTCGCGTTATGTGACGCACTATGCGATCGCATAACAGGTATGCGGACCGCATAGCTGTCGCATTCTTGACCCATGGTTTTTGGCGAGGGAGGTTATGCGACACACTATGCGATCGCATAACAGGTATGCGGACCGCATAGTGGTCGCATACCTAGACATGCTACTGTCCAAATGGGGGGACAACTATGCAGTCCAGAATGTGATCGCATTCTGGTAATGCGGACCGCATAGCTGTCGCATTCTTGACCCATGGTTTTTGGCGAGGGAGGTTATGCGACACACTATGCGATCGCATAACAGGTATGCGGACCGCATAATGGTCGCATACCTGGGCAGAATGTTTCCAGTTTTGGCCCATTTTGAGGGCCATTATGCGACAGTAATGCAGACCGCATAGCAGGAATGCGATCGCATTCCTGACCGCATTCCGTGTCGGGGCTCCTAATTTTCTAATTTTAAAACCCGACCCCCTATTCAATAAAACACCCCTCCCCTTCGTTATAACAATTTTGTTGACTAAGTATACAGAGAGAAAAAAGAGAGTTCTTGAAAGAGAGGGTTTCTACACCATCCATTTGATTTTTCCACAATCACTCAAGCCCGGGAATTTTTGAGTTATTGTCTTCTTCTTCATTCTAACAGGTAAGTCCCCACCCCATTTTCCTTAAATTTCAAGATTTTGGTTAATAAGTAGAACACCCCTAAATGGGTCCTAGAATATTAAAGTTGAAAACCTTGCATGCATGTTCATTTATTATCATAATCTAGTAAAGGGAAATGGGTTAGAGTAAATATTCACAAAGAAGGGGTTAGTAATCTAAGGGGTCACATAACATTCGATAAAATGCCTACGCAAGTTCAAATTATGTTCATGATTCCCAATTCTAAGATGAATGTATTACGTTATGAATTAGATTGACGTTGCTTGACGGTCCAGTGATTTGTGATAGAAATTAAAAAGGGAAAATTAGACACAAGGTATGTATGACTAACTTTAACCTTTGTAGAATCTTCTTGTTGGTGTCCGAGCATACGGTATGTGTACTTTGTTTGAGAATATGTGAATTGATCGTTCAAATGTGTTGAGAAGTAAGATTCTATTCTCTGATTGTCCTAGTTGATTGCCATACCACCGTGCTATATGAGATTGTGAAAATGGTGATCCTTTGTGCTTACTTTATCATGTGCAAAGCTCGTTAACTGTTAAATACCTCGGTATGAAAGGGGGTACTACCAAACGAACGAAATGATAACACATCCAATTGTTGAATGTGTCGAAGTGCTAAATGTTGTGTAGTAAATAATGGAATGGAAATGTTGATAAACTAATTAAGTTATATGTTGATGGCATACCGTATATGACTCACTGTTTGATAAATATTTCTGTAGCTTTGATTTCATATGGTTATTTGGTTGTTACGAATGAATATCCCTGATGATGAGAATCTTTGTGATCGAAATGTTGGTTGATTGTTACTGTCAAATACATTGTTGAACATATCAAAGTGCTAAAGGCTGTGTAGCAAATGATGAAAGTAAATATGGACTGATTTTATTGAGTTAAATGATTGTGGCAACACCATGAATTAATGATTGGTAATGATCATTGTGCCTTGATTTTAAATAGTTGTTGGTTGATATGAACTTATGTTCTTCATGATGAAGATCCTTGTGATTTAATTGGTGGATATGAAATGTGATTGTCCGGTGGGATCGGGTTGCACGCCGCAACACGGAGTAATAAGGGTGGCCGAGGTAATAAGGGCGAGAGAAGGTGATAAGGGTGGCCGAGATAATAAGGGTGGCCGAGGTAATAAGTATGGAATGTGATCACATTGAAATGAAAATCTATGAAACTCTTGAATATGGTGGTGTTGAAAAAGAAAAGGGGAATCTGTGAAACTCTTGATTTTGGTTGTTTCTATTTCTGTGCAATGCTTGTTGGTTCTATTAACTGTCTCTTATCTTTGTATTGCTTAATTGTACTTAGGGTAAAGTTTGTTTATACATACTAGTACTATTCCACAGTACTAACGTCCCTTTTGCCGGGGGCACTACATATTTTATAAGGATGTAGGTGGTTCCCTAGGAGGTAGCTCAGCCCGCCGTTAGTGGTGCCTCCTCTTCATCTCTTCAGCAGTTGTGGCGAGCCTCTCTTCTCCTCGAGGCCGTGTGTAGATTATACCACCTTCTTTTGCTTATGTTGTTAAGGTATAGCCGGGGCTTTGTTGCCGGCAAGTTATGTAAAACCCCTAGTATTCGTAGAGGCTCCGTAGATATGATCTGGGTGTATATATGTATTTTTGGGTAGTAACAGTACCTACTCGGAATCGTGGATCATTTTGGAAATTTATGAATGTATTATATATGTTTGGATATCAATCGTTGAAATGAAAAAAGAGGAAACAAATGGAGATATGTTTTAAAATGTACTTTGAATCTAAATCGGCTATCTCACACGGAATAATGTATGTTATGAACATGGGGTAATCCGTTGGGCAGGAATGTAAATCGGCTATCTAACACGAAATAATGTATGTTATGAGCTAAATAATGTTCACACGAAATAATGTAATACGTTGGGCAGGAAAGGCAATCCAGGTCCGGTTGACTGGGTTCATCCAGTTAGGCGGCGGTCTCGTCCCAAGATTTTGGGGCATGGCAAGCTTGGTATTAGAGCCTAAGGTTTTAAAAGTGTCCTAGGATGTCTCAGAGCCGTGTCTAGTAGAGCCCTTCTTATCGGTGTGTTGTCGACCACATCTATAATTAGGGGGCTGCATGGACATTTAGGAAAATACTGTTTCATTGTTACTCTGTATCATGCGATGAAGTGAAAGGTGAGAATGTCTCTATCTAATTCGTGCATTGTCCTAAATTTCAGTAAATGGCGCCCAAGAAGAGAGCTCGACTCGGCCTAGAGGCCAACTCCACCCTAAGTGTGGCCATACATCCTTTATCCGATGGTGCGGGTGAGAATTATTCCCCGACCTTGAATCTGCGTGACTCCTCTGTGCCATGCCAGTCTATCCCTGTTACTACTCCAACAGAGGGTACTGAAATCCCTCCCACTGATGTTCCTGACCCTTCCTCAGTCCCAGCTTCTGGTCCCAGTATTTCTGATGGGGACCTCAGGGGAGCTATTTAGATGCTGACTCAGTTAGTGGCCTCCCAAGCCCAAAGATCTCAGACTGCCCCTGTGTCCTCTAGCGAGCAAGGGGATTCTTCAGGTTCTAGAGTCAACTAGTTTTTGTGGTTAGCCCCTCCAGAGTTCTCAGGCACCGACCCAGAGGCCGATCCTCAAGATTTTATAGATGAAATGTACAAGACTCTCCGGGTTATGAAGGCTACTGAAACATAGGGAGTTGAGCTGGCTTCCTATCGTCTAAAGGGAGTAGCATATTCATGGTTTGAGATGTGGGAGAGTTCCCGTAGAGAGGGGAGCCCTCCGGCGAGGTGGGTCGAGTTCGCAGATGCTTTCATGGATCATTTCTTCCCTACCGAGACTATGGCAGCCCGTGCTGCAGAGTTTGAGGTCCTTAAGCAGGGCCACATGAGTGTGTGGGAGTACCATATGGAGTTTGTTCACTTGTCCAAGTATACTACCCACATGATGCTGACTATGGAGGCCAGAGTTCGTCGGTTTGTTCAGGGTCTTGGTCCCTTGGTTGTTAATGAGGCTGCTACAGCTGCTTTGCATTCGGATATTAACTACGAGAAGGTTGTGGGGTTTTCCCAGGCTACGGAGGCTCGGAAATTGAAGATAAGAATGGAGAGAGAGGGTAGTAGTAGGGCCCGGTCAGAGGGCAACCCTGGGAGCTCAGTTGGAGGTGGGAAATCAGTCCTTGGGAGAGGGTCATCAGGGCCATCTGAGTCCTATACTCAATCCTCAGCTAGTGCGCCGCCATCAGGGCATCGTTATCAGCAAGGAGGTCGCTTGGGACCCGGTTCAGATAGCAGGAGGTTCCACCAGTCAGGTCATTCTGGTGGGAGGTTTCAGCAGCAGCGGAGGGCCCCATGCCCTAAGTGTGGGAGGTTATGTTCTGAGCCATGTTACTTGGATATTTCGGTATGCTTCAGATGCGGAGTGAGGGGTCATACTCAGTGGAATTGTCGTGCGCCCAGTCAGGGCACGGGTAGGGGAACTGCTCAGCCGTCCGGTTCTTCAGCCGCTACATCTTCAGCACGCCCTCCAGCTCCAGCAGGGCGCGGTGCAGCTAGGGGTAGAGCACGGGGTCAAAATGGACCCGGTCGGTTCTATGCTTTGAGTGGTTGCCAAAGTGCGGAGGCTTCTCCAGATGTTGTCACAGGGATTCTGTCTGTACAAACGCTTGATGTTTATGCTCTTATTTATCCGGGGTCCTCTTTGTCATATGTTACACCATTTATTGTTTCGAGTTTTGGGATAGAACACGAACAACTTCTTGAGCCGTTCTCAGTGTCGACTCTGGTTGGTGATTCTATTACAGCCACGCGAGTCTATAGGAATTGTGTTGTCACGGTTTGTGGTCGAGATACCACGACCGTTCTTATTGAATTAGAGATTTTAGATTTTGATGTAATCAAGGGAATGGATTGGCTTTATTCGTGCTTTGCTAAACTCGACTGCCAAACCAGAATTATGAGGCTCGAGTTTCCTAATGGACCAGCTATTAAGTGGAAAGGGAATGATGTCGTGTCGAGAGGTAGATTTATTTCCTATCTTAAGGCCTCCAAAATGATCAGGAAGGGATGCATCTATTATTTGGTCGGGGTTGCGGACACCACCACAGAGGTGCCTGCTCCCGAGTCTGTGCCGGTGGTGAATGAGTTTCTTGAAGTGTTTCCGGATGAGTTACCTGGGATTCCGCCAGATAGAGAGATTGATTTCGGGATTGATGTATTGCCAGATACGCAACCAATATCTATTCCACCTTACAGAATGGCGCCAGCAGAATTTAGAGAGTTAAAGGAGCAATTGAAAGATCTATTAGAAAAAGGTTTCATTTGGCCAAGTGTGTCGCCTTGGGGCGCACCGGTTCTTTTTGTCAGAAAGAAAGATGGATCGCTTCGAATGTGTATTGATTATCGGCAGCTCAACAAGGTCACCATCAAGAATAAATATCCACTACCTCGGATGGATGATTTGTTCGATCAGTTGCAAGGTGCTAGGTTCTTCTCAAAGATTGATTTATGGTCAGGGTACCACCAGTTAAAGATCAGGGAGTAGGATATTCCTAAAACCGCCTTCATGACTCATTATGGGCACTTTGAATTTTTGGTCATGTCTTTTGGGCTAACCAACGCCCCAACAACTTTTATGGATCTTATGAATTGGATTTTCAAGTTGTTTCTTGACTCCTTAGTGACAGTTTTCATTGATGATATCCTTGTTTATTCGCGAAGGCAGGAAGATCATGCTAATCACCTCAGGGCAGTTCTGCAGACTCTTCATCTACACCAGTTGTATGCAAAGTTTTCAAAATGTGAGTTTTGGCTAGAATCAGTCACCTTTTTGGGCCATGTTGTTTCTAGGGAAGGGATTCAAGTTGATCCCCAAAAGATTTCCGCGATAAAAGATTGGCCTAGACCAACGACCCCGACAGACATTCGTAGTTTCTTGGGTCTAGCTGGGTATTATCGGAGATTTGTGGAGGGATTCTCTACTCACGCCTCCCCATTGACTAAGCTGACGCAGAAAGCATATAAGTTTCAGTGGTCTGATGCTTGTGAAAAGGGTTTTCAGGAATTGAAGTCGAGATTGACTTCAGCTCCAGTGTTGGCCTTGCCAGAAGGTCCGGAGGGATTCGTGGTTTATTGTGATGCTTCGAGAGTTTGTTTAGGGTGTGTGTTGATGCAGTGTGGTAAGGTTATAGCGTATTCTTCAAGACAACTCAAGAATCACGAGAAGAATTATCCGACGCATGATTTGGAGCTCGCAGCGGTTGTGTTTGAATTGGAAATTTGGCGGCATTATCTTTATGGGGTCCATGTGGACGTGTTCACAGACCACAAGAGTCTTCAGTATTTATTCAAGTAGAAAGAGTTTAATTTAAGGCAGCGAAGGTGGTTAGAATTGCTCAAAGATTATGATATGAATATTTAGTACCACCTAGGAAAGGCGAATGTGGTAGCCGACGCTCTTAGTCGGAAATCCATGGGTAGCTTGGCACATTTAGAAGCCAGTCAGAGGCCTTTGGCTCGAGAGGTTCATCAGTTGGCCAGTCTCGGGGTCTGTCTTTCAACCTTAGATGAGCGGAATCTTCGCTTGTAGCGGAAGTTAAGGAAAAACAATTCAGAGATCCAACATTGATACAATTGAGGGAAGCAATTTTGAATAACAAAACCTCAACATTTTCACTCGGCAATGATGACAGTGTCTTGCGGAGTCAAGGGAGATTGTGTGTTCCAGATGTGGATGATCTCGGGGAAAGAGTGATGGAAGAGGCTCATAATTCCAGGTGTTCTGTTCACCCAGGTTCTACGAAAATGTATCACAATCTCAAGGAGATTTATTGGTGGAATGGTATGAAGAGGGGTGTGGCGGACTTTGTGTCTAGATGTCCGAATTGTCAGCAGGTGAAGGCCGAGCATCAGAAGCCCGGTGGGTTGACTTAGCTTATGGAAATACCGATGTGGAAATGGGAGATGATCAATATGGACTTTGTGGTAGGGTTACCTCGCACTCAGCGCAAGTTCGACTCAATTTGGGTAATAAGGATCGACTCACGAAATCAGCTCACTTCTTGCCTGTCAAGTCCACCGATACTGCAGAACAGTACGCTCATTTGTATATCAAGGAAATAGTCAGACTTCATGGCACTCCAATTTCTATTATCTCGGATCGAGGGGCCTAGTTCACATCTAACTTTTGGAGGAAATTTCAGCAAGGTTTGGGTACGCAGGTAAATCTCAGCACAGCTTTCCACTTAAAGACGGACGGTCAAGCGGAGCGGACTATTCAGGCGTTTGAGGATATGTTACGGGCTTGTGTATTGGACTTCAAGGGTATCTGGGATGATCACTTGCCACTTGTAGAATTTGCTTACAATAACAACTTTCATGCTAGTATTCAGATGGCCCCATTTGAGGCATTGTACGGAATGAGATGTAGGTCTCCGATCGGATGGTTTGAGGTTGGTGAGGCAGAATTGTTAGGACCAGATCTTGTGCACCAAGCTATGGAAAATGTTAGAGTCATTCAGGAGAGGATGAAAACTGCTCAGAGTCGTCAGAAATCCTATGCGGATGTTCGTCGTAGGGATTTAGAGTTTCAAGTAGATGATTGGGTTTTCTTGAAGGTATCTCCCATGACGGGGGTCATGCGGTTTGGAAAGAAAGGGAAATTGAGCCCAAGGTATGTCGGGCCATATCGGATCGCTCAAAGGATAAGGCAAGTCGCGTATATGCTGGAATTGCCCCCTGAAATGTCATTAGTGCACCCGGTATTCCATGTGTCGATGTTGCAGAAAGTGGTTGGAGATCCATCTGCCATCGTGCCAGTTGAGACTATCAAAGTTAATGAAGAATTATCGTATGAAGAGGTTCCGGTTGCTATTCTTGATAGGCAAGTCCATAGATTGAGAAACAATGAAATTGCTTATGTTAAAGTATTATGGCGAAGTCAGTGAGTCGAGGAAGCCACGTGGGAAGCGGAGAATGAAATGAAAGAAAAATATCCCCATTTGTTTGAACAAGTCTAGTAGTGATCGTGAGAACTTCCATCTCTAAGTGAATACACCTTTGTGATTAACTTTGTGCAAGAACACTTCACTCTTCTAATTTCCTTATTATTGTAACATCTCAAGTTGTGTCGTATTTGTGTATGTTGTGATTATTTGGGAAAAGGGTAGCTCTTTGAAATAAGCTAAATTTATGTGCAATTCGTGTGGTAGTTAGATGATATGTTAGTGGTGGTGTTAAGTAAATTAGGTATAAGCAGGTTGAAGTAATTGAATTGTATATGATTTGATGGGATAACTGAATTATGTGCATACTGTCGGAGTAAGTGAAATTACGTGAAACTTGTGTGATGGTTAAATGATTAATAGAAGTGTAGATTGGTAATGATTAATTGAATATATGCAAGCCGTTGAGGTAACAAGGTTATATGCAAGTTGTTAGAGTAACTGCCTTATGTAGCATTTAATTGGTCAAGAACATGTGTTTTGGGGGCTCTCTGGCAGGTAGATAGGCCTAATTAGAGAGGAAGCTCTGGCAAAATTTTCAGAAAAAAATCGGAGTTAGTGAAAATTTGGGGGTTGGCATATTGTGTTTTCAAAACCAAATGATTTACCTATCCTCATTCGAGGACGAATGATTTTAAGTGGGGGAGGATGTAAAGACCCGTAAAATTTCATGTCTAAAATAATGCCCGAATAGGTCCGCGTGTTGTATAACTGTAGAAATTATTAAAATCGACCTATTTTAAATTAAAAGTACCCCGGAATTTGAAAGATAAAATTTTCCAGGAAATTGCGCGTTATGTGACGCACTATGCGATCACATAACAGGTATGCGGACCGCATAGTGGTCGCATTCCTGGAAAGGCTACTGTCCAAATGGGGGGACAACTATGCAGTCCAGAATGCGATCACATTCTGGTAATACGGACCGCATAACTGTCGTATTCTTGCCCCATGGTTTTTGGTGAGGGAGGTTATGCGACGCACTATGCGATCGCATAACAGGTATGCAGACCTCATAGTGGTCGCATACCTGGGCAGAATGTTTCCAGTTTTGGCCCATTTTTAGGGCCATTATGCGACAGGAATGCGGACCGCATTGCAGGAATGCGATCGCATTCCTGACCGCATTCCGTGTCGGAGCTCCTAATTTTCTAATTTTAAAACCCGACCCCCTGTTCAATAAAACACCCCTCCCCTTCATTTTAATAATTTTCTGACTAAGTATAGAGAGAGAAAAAGAGAGTTCTTGAGAGAGAGGGTTTCAACATCATCCATTTGATTTTTCCACAATCACTCAAGCCTGGGAATTTTCGAGTTATTGTCTTCTTCTTCATTCTAACAGGTAATTCCCCACCCCATTTCCCTTAAATTTCCAGATTTTGGTTAATAAGTTGAACTCCCCTAAATGGGTTCTTGAAGATTAAAGTTTAAAACCTTGCATTCATGTTCATTTATTATCATAATCTAGTAAAGGGAAATGGGTTAGAGTAAATATTCACAAAGAAGGGGTTGGTAATCTAAGGGGTCACATAACATTCGATAAAATGCCTAAGCAAGTTCAAATTGTGTTCATGATTCCCAATTCTAAGATGAATGTGTTACATTATGAATTAGATTGACGTTGCTTGACGGTCTGGTGATTTGTGATAGAAATTAAAAGGGTAAAATTAGACACAAGGTATGTATGGCTAACTTTAACCTTTGTAGAATCTTCTTGTTGGTGTCCGAGCATACGATATGTGTACTTTGTTTGAGAATATGTGAATTGATTGTTCAAATGTGTTGAGACGTAAGATTCTATTCTCTAATTGTCCTAGTTGATTTCCATACCACCGTGCTATATGAGATTGTAAAAATGGTGATCCTTTGTGCTTACTTTATCATGTGCAAAGCTCGTTAACTGTTGAATACCTCGGTATGAAAGGGGGTACTACCAAATGAAAGGAATGATAACGCATCCAATTGTTGAATGTGTCTAAGTGCTAAATGCTGTGTAGTAAATAATGGAATGGAAACGTGGATATACTAATTAAGATATATGTTGATAGCATACCGTATATGACTCACAGTTTGATAAAGATTTTCTGTGGCTTTGATTTCATATGGTTATTTGGTTGTTACGAATGAATATCCCTGATGATGAGAATTTTTGTGATCGAAATGTTGGTTGATTGTTAATGTCAAATACATTGTTGAACATATCAAAGTGCTAAAGGCTGTGTAGAAAATGATGAAAGTAAATATGGAATGATTTTATTGAGTTAAATGATTGTGGCAACACCATATATGAATTACTGATTGGTAATGATCATTGTGCCTTGATTTCACATAGTTGTTGGTTGATATGTACTTATGTTCTTCATGATGAAGATCCATGTGATTTAATTGGTGGATATGAAATGTGATTGTTCGGTGGGATCGGGTTGCACGCCGCAACACAGAGTAATAAGGGTGGATGAGGTAATAAGGGTGAGAGAAGGTGATAAGGGTGGCCGAGGTAATAAGTATGGAATGTGATCACATTGAAATAAAAATCTATGAAACTCTTGAATATGATGGTGTTGAAAAATAAAAGGGGAATCTGTGAAACTCTTGATTTTGGTTGTTTCTATTTTTGTGCAATGCTTGTTGGTTCTATTAACTGTTTCTTATCTGTGTATTGCTTGATTGTACTTAGGGTAAAGTTTGTTCATACATACTAGTCCTATTCCACAGTACTAATGTCCCTTTTGTTGGGGGCGCTACATCTTTTATATGGATGTAGGTGGTTCCGTAGCAGGTAGCTCAGCCCGCCGTTAGTAGTGCCTCCCCTTCATCTCTTCAGCAGTTGTGGTGAGCCCATCCTCTCCTTGGGGCCGTGTGTGGATTATACCACCTTATTTTGCTTATGTTGTAAAGGTATAGCTGGGGCCTTATTTCCGGCAAGTTATGTAAAACCCCTAATATTCGTAGAGGCTTCGTAGACATGATGTGGGTGTATATATGTATTTTTGTGTAGTAACGGTACGTACTCGGAACCATGGATCATGTTGGAAAGTTATGAATGTATTATGTATGTTTGGATATCAATCGTTGAAATGCTAAAAGAGGAAACTACTGGAGATATGTTGTAAAATGTACTTTGAATCTAAAATCGGCTATCTCACATGAAATAATGTATGTTATGAACATGGGGTAATACGTTGGGCAGGAAAGGTAATCCAAGTCCGCTTGACTGGGTTCATCCGGTTAGGCGCCGGTCTCGTCCCAAGATTTTGGGGCGTGATAGAGTTCCTCGAATGATGGTACCGAGGGATTGGCATACCTCGAAGCGAGGAGAAGGTCAAGGTCCGTTATGGAAAAGCACGGAGTTCCCGAGGACACGCGACTAGAGCTGACAAACGGCTGCAAAATAGTACGAACCTACACTAGATCAATGAATAGTTGTACCAGTTACCCCCCTTTTTGTAAATAATGCTTAAGTACTATGTTAGGATTTCCCCCATATATAAAGGGGACCTTTGTCATTTTTTGGACACGCGATATTCAATACAAGGAACAAGAACATTCTCTGCTCTCTAATTCAAACATCTTCGTTTGTCTTTTTGCTGATTTATTACTTGCCTTTATTGCATTTCATCAGTTGTTCTTCATTTATTGTCATCGTTGATCATATATAACTTACTTCGAGGCCTGTTGCACCCCCTTTTTCCTCGCGAAGATCGGGTTCGGAACATTTTGGGTTGAGACAACTCTTTCCTTTTGGGAAGGGGTTTGCATTTTTTGAGAGTCGCCACCTAACGATTTTAAAGGTGCGTTAGGGCACCTAAGGGTTTCATTTACAACTACGTTGTTAACCCGAGATAGGGTAAGGGCTTGAAATTATCCCAAGGGAAGGTGTTAGGCACCCATTAGGATCCACAAGTGTGGTTCCCGGCCAAATAGCTTTTGTGAATTTGTACGATTTAGCAAACAAACAAATAAAGGCTCAAATAAGAGGGGGTTTAAGTCCTTAAGCATACAAGGTGTTTGAAAACAATTATAGAAAGGCTAATTTTTGAAAAGAGTTACAATCTAAACATTTAGAGTAAAGGATATCCTAGGTTTGTAATAACATGGATCACATCAATGCAATACCTGGTATGACACTCCTCAAAGAGGGGCTACACATGGTATTAGCGCATCGGTCATCATATCCATATTCTACACTTTACCACCCCGTGAAGGTAACTAAAGCGCGTGTTGGTCATGAACTCTATTGCGTGCTGTTACCTGTCCCTTCCTTTCAGTCCCGGAGGAGGTTAGGAGTACTATCCTAAAAAGGAGGTACTAGGAAGACCCTTAGGTTTGAAAGGTAAAATTCTAAGGCGACAACTAAAGAACACATATGACTGCAGTAAATGGGAACACATAGGAGAATGTAAGAGGCTCAAATTTACCTCCGCAGATAATGCACATAACAACACGACTCAAACACAAATAAGGAAAGTATTCAGATTCAGAAACTTAAGATATGGTGTCTAAGTGAGTTTAGAATATAAACAGATATGTAGAGCTGTCTTATTACTCAGAAAAGGGGTCCTAATCTATTTGCCTAATGGTTTTAGCATGCTGGTAGTTAAACATGATCACAAAGACAACTCTGGTTTTTATTTTTCTTGTAATTGATTACCTAAGGCTTGCCTAGGTGTAAAATAATATGCAACAGTTGTGCAGGTTTGTTAAGGATTCCAGATTATTAATCCTAATAGCATGTGATTCTAAATGTGCGCAAAGGACTGATTGACAGTTTATTTAGAACATGGGTTTGTTTCAGACGTGTGTTTAAGCTAAGTATGATCCTATGAACATGATATCTTATATGCATAGACAGAGATACAAAAGGATTATATGCAGAATTCCTAGACAGGATCTTCTAAGTGCATAAAATCACAATATTTTGAACATACTTTTAGAAGATGCAACAAGTATGAGCATGACTGATTTAGTAGCGGATTGTAACCCTAAGCAGGATTTCTAGGTGTACTACATGATTACTACATTATTGCACAGCTTCAGGAACAACATAAGTGACAGGTTTTAATAGTTGTTTACCTATAACATGATCTCTACGTATATAACATGGTAAAGCATGATTACAGATTTGTTAACACATTTGTTTTAAGGAAGGATTTAAATTACGTTTTCAGAATCACATGATAGCAGTTTTTCATTGTTATTACTGATCCTATGAATAGGATTTTCTAAGTGAGGATGATATGCTGAAAGAAAAGCAGATGTATCAACATAAGTGACAAAATGTATGGCATGCTTGATCCCTAGACATTATTACTAGTGCGCACATAGGAAAAATAAACCTAGAGAAACATGATATCTACCCAGACTTATACTATAGCATGCATACCCCACCCAATTTCACTATCCAGCCCCAGAATAGTATATACAAATTATTACAAGCCTTTGAATATGAATTACATAATTAAAATAGGAAAAGAAGAAGTTAACTATAAGGAGCCTTCCATAGTAGGCCCAAGTATCCAGGTCCTCAATGCCATGTATTGCTGTTTCATAGCCTTTCATAATTCGGGTGTGTCAGAGTTCCCTAAGGATCTCAGAGGATCCCGGGAAGTGCTTACACCCAGATTTCATAGCCAAAGATGGAGTAAGTGCAGTGTGGAAGAGCCAGCTCTTGTGTGTCAATGTTCAGAGGGAGCTCAAGGGTCCCTAAGCAATGCTCACAGAAAAAGGGGCAGGACCTAGGCTTCTAAGAGTATATGTGAGAGTGCTTGACATAGTTTAATAGAATAAAGTTGAAAACAGTTTTCTGAAAACAGATTGTAAATGAAACATATTTAGAAAGAGCTTGCCTTAGTGAAAATAGTTTGAAAGAAAGGGAGTAGGATAGTCAGCAACTCAAAATCAAGACAACATACATAGTGCAGGGAGACAGACACAAACAGGGAATAGGGGATTGGGGACAAGTAGGTCACATATAAAGATAGATTTGCATACAAGTTAACCCCAGAGAGATACTAAGGCATTTCAGAACTTTAACTACCACAGAACAATTTTCATAAAGATGTTTAGGCTGGAAACTTAACAGAATTAAATTGAGGGATACCAAAGAGGAAGTACATGACAAACAGAGTTACACATAGGGCCAGGGGAAGGCTTCATGAGTACAACATATGTTCAGAATCATATATAACTAAGTGACACAAACCCATGCTTATATGTGCTGGGGATCAGGGGTAAGGCAGGGTCCTAGTAAACATGTAAGAAGGCAGTAAAAACATGCTGAAACTAAAGGGAAAAAAGTAATCACATTGGTAAACTAGTAAATAGGCATGCTAATTGCAAGGTAAACATCAGAACCATAAGTAGAAACATATTATGAACAGGATGAATCGAAGTGCTGAAAGAAGCATATTATTTTTGAAACTCGAATTGTAACTAAGTCATACTAGTATAGGAGAGACAGTAATACCAAAGCAGAAGTGAGAGAGGCCCAATAATTAGCCTTGGCTTGTAGCCGACTAATTCAAACCAGTAACAAGTAGCACAGGAGAGAGATAGAGAGAGATAGCAAGTTTAGTTGTGAGAGAGAGTTTAGAATAGTGTCCGTTGCTAATGAAAGAATATGAGTACTTATAGTTTTGAAAATAAGCTGAGAGTATGGTAATAGGTAAAAGTCTAGCATAAAATAGAAATAATCACAAATCAGAATCCAATCAATGTAAGTACTCCCTTTAATTAGGGAGTCATAGTTCAAACGGATACAATAGTGATAAATAAGGAAAGAGAATCGATTGAGGAACTGATTTTATCATGTAAGAGATAGTAAAAGTATATGGCATGTAATTAGGGCTAAATACAGAATATACAAATAAGGAAAGTGTATCAAAGTAATTGATAGCACGTTTATACATAAAACAAGGCAGGATATAATTTAATTATGGAAATCAGTCAAGAAAATCTCGGGTAGGATTCAAATCACAGGGAGCCAACATCAATTAAGGAAAATGTCACAAAGGTAAGGAATCAATCGAAATCAGGCAATCAAATATCATTCGAAGAAGAGATATCACAGTAAAAATGAGTAAAAATTGATAGAGCACTGGAGTAACACATATTAAGCAAGAATAAAAAAACCATAGTCATGAAATTAGGGGTTCGTAGCAAATAATTAAAGGAACAGTAGACATTTGGGCATAAGTGACAGAGAATCAGATACCCTAACAACGATTAGAGCAAGAAATGACAATGACACAAAGAACATGCATAAAAGTGCAGTAGCTATGCTAGAACAAGTAACAACATCACAAAACAGACTCGAACTCTCAGATCGAACCCAAGAGTATTAGGGTTTTTAGAAAAATGAATCGAACAAAAGAGGAAGAACTCAGGTGATGTTTAAACATGATAAAATCGTAAAATAACAATGAGAAATTAGAAAGGAACCATTTTGTAAAATGGTTTTGAAACCCTAGTTTTGAAAGTGAAGAAATCGTTTAAGAACAACAAGATTTCCTTGAAGAAAAACATGTAAAACCCCATAATATTCATAGATCTATTACAGATCTAAAGAGATTAGAAGGTTCAAGGTTAGGGTTTCTAGAAGAACCCAGAAAAAAGGAAGAAAACTTAGAGATATTACCGGTCTTTGGCCGGAAAGGGTAGCTCTTACTCGACCAGCCATAGATGGTCGGAAAAAGTTGCATGAGACCGGAGAGATGAGTGGAACCGCCTCTGGTTCACCTGAGAGCCTTGAACGGTGACACAAGTATAAATGACTGAGCTACAAGGCTGGTAGGAGGTGAGACATTCATGGTTTCCGGTGAGGGAGTGGCCGGAGAGATGAGCGGACCTCATCAGAGGTGAGGAGACGAGAAGTCTCTAGAGAGAACTAGAGAGATAGAGAGAGAGTGTGAGAAGAGGGAAAATGAGAGACAGGGGGGGGGGGGGGAGGTCGTTGAGGTTTAATTTAGGAAAGGGATATCTGGACCGTTGATTAAAATTGATCAACGGTTCAGATTGGACCATGGGTTGGGTCGGGTGTGATAAGGAATTGGGCTGGGTAGAAATTCAGGTTTGGGCAGGGTAATTGGGTTTAATTAGGCTACAATTGAAATTAAAAAATGGCTATTAGTTAAATACCCTTTAAAATAGATAAATAATTAATAAAAATAGCTAGTAAAAAAATGATATAAATGCCAAATAAATGAGATAAAGGTAATTAGCTAATATTAAAAAAAATATAAAATGACTAGTTATTGGTTTAAATGATATAAAACGTATAATTAGGCTATAATCGTAAAATTGCTGTAGTTATAGCTAAATAATGTCAAATTGGCTAATTTATGAAATAATTAAATCCTAATAGGATTTAAAAATGATACATTGAGTTGGGAAACATTTTGAAATTATTTATAATACAATTTATGCATAATTATTGAATAAAAATACTGAATAAATTGGAAAGGAAATTAACAAAAATATGGAAAATTATGGATAAAGGCCAGTTATCATGAAGAGTGATTTTGAAAGCAGATATGCAAAATTTTAAAATATTTTGGAAAAATTGGGTATCAACAAGGCCCACATAACTGTTATAGCCTCATCTATCGTCTACCGTTAACCTTATTCCTTGACCTCGAGAATCCACCTCGGTCAGCTCAGAGCCTCGATCAGAGGCAGCCTGGTTTGCTTATTTTCGATTTCATATAGCTCCTACTTCATTTGTTCCAACCACACTTAGCATCTTCTTCTTAACAACTAGCATTAAAATAAATTGTATATTTTTAGAACCACATAATCAAATTTATTTGTAATTACCATTTTCAAGGTAAACAGTTTGGCGCCCATCGTGGGGCTAAAAATAATAGTGATTTTTTTAGTGCTGGTTCACAGAAAATCACAAGTTATCCTTCACGCTTTTTCTTGCCCAAGAATCTTTGATTTCAGGTCAAAATCTCCGATTCAGCGAATGCATATGGAAGCAACAGCTCTAAGGACTTTGGAGAGAATGGCGTAACCATTTTAAGTACTGAGGGTATCATTACAAGACCCTGAGAGCACGCTGAAGCTAACTCCCATGGGCATGAACTCGTGCAATGCCTAACATGACGATATCAACTCTCACACCGACAGGAGCGCGCACCGAGAGGATCAGCACGAAGCGCAGGGAGATATCGCACGAAGGGAAGGAGGAGTCAGCCTCTGCATGATCTTTGAAATGCTAAGAACACAACAAACGACTATTACTCAGCTACAAAACCATCAAAGGATTTTGAACGCAGTATCACCAGGAACGACACCTCGAACCCGACGATTCCCAGAGAGGTCGGATAATAGTGAAGCAACAACCAACCCCGCTGTAATGAAGACACTCGAGGGCCTCGTAAAGAGGATCAAATCAAGGTTCCCGGAGAGAGAACCAAAGTCATGTAAGGAAATATATCAACCTTACGTCAAGAATCGGAGAAGCACCATGAGAAGCGACACGTCCCAAATCGGTCAAAGGGTGGATCGAGGTCAGACCCCTCAAGGACCGGTGAGCAAAGCAAGAACCAGCAGGCACCCGGAACCGACATAAATGCCCTTATCACCCGAGTACAACTTCAACATTGGCGCTACAGATATCGTAGCGGCTATGGGTGGAATAAGGGACACCAGGTGGCCAAGGCCCACACTATCGGACCCTTTCGCAAAGGAACCCTAGCCTGGTGTGCGAATTCCATGGTACGCATGGTCATAGGACCGAAGATTGTAGGCAGCTCCAGGAGGAAGCGACCCGACTAGTTAGCGAAGGGTACCTCCGAGAATTTGTTAGCAGCCGAGCCATAAAACACACTCAGGGAAGAAAAGCAGCTTGAAGGAGTGGAACGGGGAAACCACAGCACGTCATCCGCGCGACCATCGGTGGAACCAACGTTCCTCGAAGACCCGTGACCAAGCAAACAAAAATATCCACTATAATGGCAGGACTAGTTCGGGGCCACACATCCGGGGCAGCTAAATCAACGATTGAAAGGCTGAAGCAAGTTGTCCTGATCAGACACCTCTCAGACCAAAAGACATGGCAGGAATTCCTTCGGATATAACCTCCGATGACGAGGTATTGATCCTAGGCTCAAACCAACGATGCAAGTAAGAAGGCCTCGGTCCGGGGTAAAGCATGCGTTCGCCAAGAATAGGGTACGCAACTCCCTACCTACCAGGAAACCAGGTACCCTCTTCTGGAAAAATTAACTTCTACGTTAACCGGTACATCCTGAAAGTCAAAACCTCCTTTTTTGTGCCACCGTATTCGCGCTTTAGCAATGCACTTGTTTTGATATTTACTGCATGAGCCCGAGTTATTGGTCCAGCCGGCCTACTAGGCCATCAATTTTAAACGACGTGCTACCAAATGTCGGTCCTAAACGGCTACTAAAACCCCGAATTTTGGCGAGTTTTGTAGCCGGCTTGCGCCTGTTCTAGCGCCCCGAGTGAAGGTAGAACCTCTGCTGAGAATGGGAGTGCCTTAGGGGATATGGACCTTGTTCCCCTGTGGTGCTTCGAACACAAAAGGGGACAGGCTTGGCATAGTTCCGAAGCTGCCTACAGGCGGCGTGATCGGACAACCTGTAAAAATCATAGAACCAACTAACGGCGAAGCCGAGTACGAGGATGTGTTTGCAGGTCTAAAATAGGTTGAAGGCAGGGGCCGAAATTACCCGGGAAATATGTGGTTCCCTCTTGGTAGAAAATCAGACAAGTGGGAGCTTCGAAGGCTAAGAAGAAGAAGCGCAAAATTGATTCGAGTCATGCCACAACACCTCGGGGAATAAACCCTGACCCACATATCTGGAAATGAAAGCAGCGAGGCTGATGCCCTCTCGAAGCTCGTCAAAAGCAATAATATGCTCCCCATATCCGAAAGAACTGAGGGCCCTACGAACTAAAGCTGCTTGATTCTTACTTAGTGAACCAGTGACGTAGATCACGCGCTCCGTGAAACCCACAAAGGTACTTGAGGAAGTCATCCTGGCGCCTATTCCCCAATTATAAAGGCAATCAGAACGGTCTCGTCACCACAACCATTTGCGAATTAGAGGGCGGACATCACCAGGCCTCTACAAACAACGCCAAGTAAAGCTAGATTTACTCTATTTACAACTAACTATTCCTCGACATAGGCAGAAATGCAGGCCTTCGAAAAGAAAGGAGAGAAAGAAGTCATTAACTCAGCGTGGGACCATATCCAATTTCGGCATCAGCAAAGATCCGACCCAGAAAGCAGATAATGGTCATCTCCGAAATAACCTGCGGCAATATGAAGCAATTCATTAGAAGCAGAGCCCCTCAAGAATCACAAATCCCGGAGGATCCTGCCGATGCCTTATCTCCCTCATTCTAACGATCGGAGAAGTCCAAAAACTAAACCATCACTCAAAATTTGAAGAAGAAGTCAGAAAATGAAGAAAGATCTTATGGGCGTATCGAACAACTCCGAAATCGAGTATATGAAAAACGTCATCCTTTCCGGTGGATGGATCCAGGGTCTTAACATCATTTGGAGTAGTGAGGTCAAATTCCAGAGTACGACATGCTATGGAGAGTTCAATAAACGAGGCCATTACTGCAGCCCTCGAACTAATAGATAAAAGACGAGGAGCCTAACTGGTCCAAACGACCACCGAAGAGAAAAGTCATCCTCCAACACTTCGTAGTCGGGGACTTAGTCCTAATAAAGGTCATCCTAATGGTACAAGATCGAGCCAGGTCCAAGATGAGAAGGTCCGTACTGCATCCTCAAAATAATCGGCAAAAGGTCATGCAGGACCGACGCCACGAAAGGCGAATAGTCTCCGAGCAACCTGAACGTATCTATGCTCAGACGCTACTGTCGCTGAGGTAAGACTATGCTCCCGTTTTCATTCACATGTTCCAAGCTAAAATTTCTGCAGATACCGACGAAATACATCAAACAGCCGTAAGCTCCAAAAGGCCCTTGGTATTCAAAAGCATACGTTGCACTCTTTTCCTTCGATCGGGTTTTAACCCTAAAAAGGGTTTTACTGGCAAGGTTTTTAATGAGGCAACATTTATGCGCTACCCAAGGAGAACTCAATCAAGTATTCAAGGCTCCTCTCCAATCAACCTCGAATACTGAGGAGCATCCCCCCCGGGAGGTCGCCTTTTAAAAATCGGAAAAACTACCGAAGAGAGCCTCGATAGGAAAATGATGTAACAGACCAAAAAGTCGAGTGAACCGTGCCCGTGTAGGATAATCGAGCTCTCAAAAGTGGAAAGTATGTACACATGTACCAAATAATCAATGGAGCATCTTCTACATAAAGATTTACGCTTTCAAAAGGATTTCTCATCACAAGTAATGGCTCCAGAGTCAAGAAACTCCAGAACACTCGGGGACATATACCAAAAACATAGTGAGGCAGTAAAATCCCGAATGGGTAACCTCGAGCCCAAAAACACTCAAAGGGAAGTTTCAAGACCGCAAGTCCTAAGGACATAATCAAAACTATAAGTCCTACGGGCATGACCAAAATTGCAAGACATCGAGTAAGGAATATCTGAATCATACAAGGCCCAATCCCGATTTCAAAGCCAAGTATATATATTCGAACTTGTAAGACCCCTAAAAAGGCATACCCTCGAATATAGATGCCAAGGACATGTCATTTGGGGGCTAAAGGCTCCGGCTAAAACATAAACGATTTCGGTCGATAGGCTCCTGCCAAACTAACGCGATTCGAGGATGCCCGACCATTGCCATAAAATCAAATCCTTCGAATTACTTTGAAAAGAACCAATTAAATCATGCTACCTTCGGGTAAGCAAAGAGAGCTCCAATTATTTTCATGCCAGCTCTTAGGAAAGGGCTTCGATCATTTTTATGTCAGCTCCAAACAACGGAAAGGCTCGAGATAATTCAGTCGTAGGGCAAAACCTTCTGAGGTTCTCATTTATCGTCACATAATGACTCATAATCGAGGTTCTTATCGAACCATCGATGAGTCGGATGAATGCAAAATATCAAAGGCTTTAACCAGGAAGAATATAATCATACCAAAGGTCATATCGACCCAACACGTAAGAGCCTTGACGCCAGCTTAAAATAGCCTCAGGGCTAACTCAAAAACATAGGGCCGAGGAGCTCGAGCCGTAATCCGACTCGAGGAGTGAGCCCGAAATGGTTAACAAAAATGCCTAAGGGCAAAACGCATAAGAGCCTCCGGGACGACATCAAAAAGCCTACGGGCCAATTAAAGGTCGCATTTACCCCATGTTTGAAAGCCTAAACGCCAGCTTGAAAAAGCTTTAGAGCTAATTCGAAAGACCTAAAGGTCAAAGAAAACAATTCAAAGCTCGATTCAGGGACTGAAACCCGAATGGTCGAATTACTCGGCCGTTGCGATCTATTGAACATTACAATCTATTGCAAAAAGGCAAAGGCGTAAAAAAATAAGGAAAAATGGAAGGATCCTTATATATATGGGAGGATTGAAGAAGCGTATTTACATGACTCATGTCTAAAGCCCATGCGAAAAAGAAACAAACACAACCCTAAACTATCACCGGATTTGTGCCTTCAATGGCCCTTTGGGAGGACATGCCTTCAGTTACCCCAGTTGTAGCCTTGGGGTCTCCAACGACCTCTTCTCCCTCGGGGACTCCGCCTTCATCTCCATCATCTTTCGAGTCATCGTTCGATTCACCTTCAGAAGTAAGTAAGGCAGCAACCTCCTCTTCCAGGGGCTTCACCCTCTCAATCTCGGCAGTCAGAGAGATGTCACCGGCATGAATATCTCCGAGAGTCTGCCTCCGAGATTTCAATCGTGCATGCTTCACAGCTCGGGTCAGTTTCAACTCATCCCCTTCAGACACCTTCCTAGCTTGAGCATTCGCTCCAACAACATCTTTTTTATATGAGGAAACAAGCACCTTGACTTCATCTCTGGCTGCGGATAGCGCGACGGCTGACTTGGCAAGATGACCCTTGTATTTATCGCACTCCGCCCACGCATCGTGAAGTTGATGTTCGATCGAGGTCAACTTCCCCTAGAGAGTGCCACTCTCGGCGATCATCTCACTCATGTGCCGTTTGAGTTTGAGAATCTTAGCACCCTGGGCTCGGAGTTCCTCCTTCATCAGAACATCTTTCTTCTCAAACTGCAAACAATTGCCTGGGAGGGGGCGGGGTTATGCTACCGGCTCAACAAGGCAAGTCCTCTCTCTGGACGCTGCTTCTACCGAAGGCTGCGAAGTTCCCCTTCTTTCTCAGCAAAGCGATCCCTAAGCTCGTTAGCCTCCGAAGTAAGCCTCTTACACTCACCTTCGCAGTGAGCCAACGCGGCTTGAAACTTGGCAAAGGTCTGATTGTAAAGCACATTGGCCTGAAAGTACGGATGAAACAAAATAAAAAGGATGGGGATTGAGACACCTAATAAAACTTGCAAAAGACTACCTGTTCGCAGAGCCTATCAAGCTCATTGATAACGAATGAGGTGTCGAGTTTGGGATTCCTATCAGCCGTAGCATGTAGCCTTTCAAGCACGTCTCTGACCTCAGAAGACTCTCCTGCATAAACAAAAATACCCTATTTCAGACATCCTGCAATTGGCCCAAAGGAAAAACTGGTTTCAAAGGGGAGTCGCTCATATCAATGACCCCAGATAGAACAAACAGGGCCTTCCCTAGCCTATGAGAAACCTCGGAACGAGGCGCCTTTGACCCGGCAACCGAGTGCATATCAGCTCGGGGGGAATCCAGGCTAGCATCCATCCTGAGGACATCATCCGGTTTATCTCTGACGAGCTCCTCGGCCCCAGACTAGGCAGATGTTGCATCAAAATTCGGTTTAGATACTTTCGGCTTGATAGCCGTTGGCTCAGCAAGATGCGGGACGACCAGGTTTTTTCTTCCCACGAGCACCATCGTGGGATTAGTTCCTTCCCCGCTACCGGTTTGGGGGCCCTCATAGACCTCGGGGGTTAAGGCCATTGAGTCAACCAAGGATTCTTTCACTTTGGCTTTCTTTGATTTTGAAGGCCCGACCGGCGATTCCTTTCGTCTCTTCTTTCCTTCATTAGGTTTCGGGGTATCCGTTTCCCCAAGCGGTGCCTCCCTCATCACAGAAGTCTCTCCCAGACCTGCACAAATACAAAATATAACCGCCGGATGAGAGAATATGATCGGTGATTCCTCCCCAGAAAAGCAAAATTACAACAAGAGAAAGAGCTTACCATGATTCTTCGCTTCCCACCAGGCTGCTGACATATCGCGCCACACGCGCTCAACCTATAGGCAAACCAAATATAGTTGGCCGATCAAGGCCTAGAGACTTTTAACTAAACCAGGGTACACCGCAATAGCTGCAACAACGACATGAATCAGTTCGTAGAGCAATTAATCCAAAGGAAAAGGAAAGGCGTTTGATTGACATATACACTTACATTTCACATTCCACTTTTCGGGAAACGACGTTCTTTCCATCGGAATCAGGTCCATAGTCCTAACTTGGACAAAGCGACTCATCCATCTTCTGTCCCTAACTTCGTCAGTACATGTGAAAAAGGCCCTCAAGGCTAGACGTTGAATTTTAATCAGGCCACCATGAAAAAATCAGGGGCTATACATTCTAATCAAGTGGTCGAGGGTAAAAGGCATTCCCCCGATCGTGTTCTTTAAATGCCTAGTTATATATATGATGCACCAAAATGACGGATGTATCTGACCAAAGGTCACTTGATACCATTCGAAGAAGTCGAGCATAACAGGATCTATTGGGGGCGACGATGGTCCCACCGGGCCAAGGGTAAATGGATAAGTGTACACACTGAAGAAGCCAACCTCGTACATAGTAATGCCCTCTTCACGAGAGGGAATCTTCACCAACACCGAACTCCCCCATAGGCAGTCCGCTTTCACCTTCTCGATGTCTGAGATTAGGTTGATATATCAGAACATGTGCTCGCATCTCCCTAACCTCGAAGAAGGCTTGTCGATCTTGAAATCGGAGGTTATCACACACGATCCTGGGATATTCGAGGCGAGGGGGTTCCGTCATTTTCTCCTTCGGTTATTGTGAAGGAGAGGATGGTTTGTCAGTTTGGGAAACACTGGAGGAAGTCTTCGCCATTTCTTTCCTTCTGGGAATCGCGAAAGAGGGAAGTAAATATGGTAAAAAAGAGACTACAAGAAAGAAGTAGGGAGAAATATTTTGATAACTTGAAGGAACGATAAGAAGGAAGAAGCAAGGGAAGGAGTATTTATAGAGAGTCCCCGTGTGTGTTAAAGAAAGCCAACCGACGACAATTGTTGTGATCAATGCAGGGGCTCCTCAGTGGATGCATGGACACGACCCTTTGAGCCCCCCTCTGTCTCGTCAGTCACTTTTTATGGAAGGGGTGACGCAGTACTGGAAGTATTAAATGGTAATGAATTCTAGGCATTTATTGTCTTTTCATTCCAAGAAACGCGGGGACTATCTGTGTACGGTCGAAATCGGGCCTGGTTGATTTCGAGGTTTATTATAACATCGGGGATAGATCCTAGATGCAACTTTGAGAGGACTTCCTCGAATGATGGTACCGAGGGATTGGCATACCTCGAAGCGAGGAGAAGGTCAAGGTCCATTATGGAAAATCACGGGGTTCCCGAGGACACGCGACTAGAGCTGACAAGCATCTGCAAAATAGTACGATCCTACACTGGATCAATGAATAGTTGTACCAGCTACCCCCCTTTTTGTAATAAATGCTTAAGTACTATGTTGGGATTTCCCCCCTATATAAAGGGGACCTTTGTCATTTTTAGGACACGCGATATTCAATACAAGTAACAAGAACATTCTCTGCTCTCTAATTCAAACATCTTCTATTGTCTTTTTGCTGATTTATTACTTGCCTTAATTGCATTTCATCAATTGTTCTTAATTTATTGCTCATCGTTGATCATAAATAGCTTAATTCGAGGCCCACATAACTGTTATAGCCTCATCGATCATCTACCGTTAAACCCGATCCTCGACCTCGAGAATCCACCTCAGCCAGCTGAGAGCCTCGATCAGAGGCAGTCTGGTTTGCTTATTTTCGATTTCATATAGCTCCTACTTCATTTGTTACAACCACACTTAGAATCTTTTACTTATAGAATTGAAATAAATTTCATATTATTAGAACCACATAATCAAATTGTAATTCCCATTTTCAAGGTAAAAAAGCTTCTAAGTTGCTTGAGGAGATACATGCCGGAACCTGCGACCCACATATGAATGGCTTTGTCCTATCCAAGAAGATACTCAGGGCAGGTTACTTTTGGATGACCATGGAGACAGATTCCATCCGGTATGTTCAAAAGTGCTACCAATGTCAAGTACATGCAGATATGATAAAGTGCCACCAAATGGTCTTAATGCAACAAGCTCACCTTGGCCCTTTGATGCTTGGGGAATGGATGTCATTGGTCCGATCAACCCCACCGCCTCTAACGGACATCAGTTTATTTTGGTAGCTATCGATTACTTCACCAAATGGGTTGAAGCCGCGTCTTACAAAGCAGTGACTAAGAAGGTCGTTGCGGAATTTGTCCGCGACAGGATTGTTTGTCGGTTTGGAGTTCCAGAGTCCATCATCACTGACAATGCCGCCAATCTCAACAATGATCAAATGAAAGCCATATGCGACACTTTCAAGATCAAGCACAAGAATTCCACAGCATATAGACCTCAAATAAATAGAGCTATAGAAGTGAAAAGACCCGTAAAATTTCATGTCTAAAATAATGCCTGAATAGGTCCCGGTGTTGTTATAACTGTAGAAATTCTTGAAAACGGACCCATTTTGAGTAAAAGTACCCCAGAACTTAAAAGATGAAATTTTCTAGGAATTGCGCATTATGCGACGCACTTTGCGATCGCATAACAGGTATGCGGACCACATAGTGGTCGCATACCTGGACATGCTACTGTCCAAATTAAGGACAACTATGCGGCTCAGAATGCGATTGCATTTTGGGTCTGCGGACCGCATAGTTTTTGCATTTTTGCCCCAGTGTTTTTGCAAGGGAGGTTATGCGACGCACTATGCGATCGCATAACAGGTATGCGGACCGCATAGTGGTCGCATACCTAGGACTATTGTTTTCCAATGTTGGCCCATTTGAGGGCCATTTCTGTGACATGAATGCGATCGCATTCCTGACTGCATTTCTGTGTCGGGGCTCCTATTTTTTAAATATAAAACCCGACCCCCAATTTAATAAAACATCTTTCCCCTTCATTTTTAACATGCATCTGATCAAAATAGAGAGAAGTGAGAGTGGGTTCTAGAGAGAGAAGTCCCCATCTTCCCCAAATTGATTCTCCAAACGTCACTCAAGCCCGGAAATTATCGGGTTATTGTCATCTTCTTCACTCAAAGAGGTAAGTCTTCACCCCATTTCCCTTTAATTCTCAGATTTTTGTTATGAATAAAACACACATAGGTTGGTTCTTGAAAAGGAAAAGTTGAAACTTTGCATGCATGTGAACAATCTTCAATGACCTAGTAAAAGGAAGCTAGTTAAAGTAAGTTTTCACTAAAAAGGGGGTTAGTAATCTAAGGGGTCACATGGTGTTTGATAAAATTCCTAATTTAATTCAACATTCCTAATTCTAAGTGAAATATGTCACATTGTGGAATAGATTGACGGTACTAGACGGTTCGGTGAATTGTGATAGAAACTAATAGGGGAATTCTAATTCGAGGTATGTATGGCAAACTTTAATCTTTGTAGAGTCACCTTGTTGGTGTCCGAGGATACGGTAATAATTTCTTGCTTGAGCATATGTGAATTGATTGTCCGACTATGTTGAGGTGTAAGATTTCATCCCCTGTTTTCTTAGTTGATTACCATGCTAATTGAGATTGTGAAGGGTGATTTTCTGTGCTTATCCTATCATGTGTGAGGCTTGTTAAACATTCAAATATGTCGATATGGGAGTATGTGCTACTAAATAAAAGAATGTTAATGTACCCTAATGTTGGAATGTATTTAATTGCTAAAGGTCGTGTGCGGTAAATGATGAAAAGAAACTGTGAATTGAATTAGTTGAGTTAAATCAATTTTGGCAACACCATATATGAATCACTTTTTGGTAAGGATCATTGTGCCTTGATTTCAAAAAGTTATGGGTTGGTATAAACTTACGTTCTTGATAATGAAAATCCCTGTTGCTATCAAATATGATTGTACTGTGGGATCGGTTGCACGCCGCAACACGAAGTAATAAGGGTGGAGAGGTAATAAGGGTGAAATGTGATTGTATGGTGGCATCGGGTTGCACGTCGCAACACGAAGTAATAAGGGTGGAGAGGTAATAAGGGTGAAATGTGATTGTACGGTGGGATCGGGTTTCACGCTGCAACACGATGTAATAAGGGTGAAATGTGATTGTATGGTGGCATCGGGTTGCACGTCGCAACACGAAGTAATAAGGGTGGAGAGGTAATAATGGTGAAATGTGAACGGATGGATAACTGAAATGAGTAGCTGTGAAATCTTTAATGTGAGTTTCTGTATATTTATGTGGTATCTGTGTGGTTGTCCTAACTGTCCTCCAATTGTGTACTATTTGATTTTACTTAGAATAAACTTTTGTTCATACATACTAGTACCATTCAACAGTACTAACGTCCCTTTTGCCGGGGGCGCTACATCTTTTATATGGATGTAGGTGGTTCCTTAGGAGGTAGCTCAGCCCACCGTTAGTGGTGCCTCCTCTTCATCTCCTCAGCAGTTCTGGTGAGCCCCATTTCCTCTTGGGCCGTGTGTAGACTGTACCAGTCTCTTTTACTGATGATGTAAAAGGTATAGCCAGGGCCTTGTCACCGGTCTCGTCCCTCGATTTTGGGGCATGACAAGAAGCCGCCAACAAGAATATCAATAAGATACTAAGAAAAATGGTAGAAAATCATAAACAATTGCACGAGAAGCTACCATTCGCTTTACTGGGATACCGTACCACATTCCACATATCAACCGGGGAAACTCCCTACTTGTTGGTTTATGGTACTGAAGCCGTTATTCCCGCCGAAGTGGAGATCTCTTCCTTGAGAATCATACAAGATGTGAGCCCAGTGACTTAGAATGGATAAAGAGCAGTTATGAGTAGCTAGCCCTCATGGACGGAAGGAAGATGAACGCAGTATGTCACAGGCAACTTTATCAGAACAGAATGTCCAGAGCCTTCAACAAAAGAGTTAAGCCAAGACAGTTCACACCAGGGTAGCTGGTGTTGAAGAAAATCTTCCCACACCAAGATGAAGCCAAAGTTAAGTTTTTCCCCAAATGGAAAGGTACTTACATGGTTCATAGAGTATTGACAGGAAGAGCCCTCATACTCGCAGAGATGGACGGAGAAGTTTGGCCAAAACCAATCAATTCGGATGCAGTCAAGCGATACAATGTGTAAACTATTTATGTAGATGCTTTAATTGATCATTTTCTGCCTGTCGAGATTATGGCAGCCCGCGCTGCAGAGTTTGAGGTCCTTAAGAAGGTCCATATAAGTGTGTGGGAGTACTATATGGAGTTCGTGCGCTTGTCCAAGTATGCTACCCACATGATGCCGACTATGGAGGCCAGAGTTCGTCGGTTTGTTCAGGGCCTTGGTCCCTTGGTTGTCAATGAGGCTGATACAACTGCTTTGCATTCAGATATGAACTATGGTAAGATTGTGGGTTTTGCCCAGGCTACGGAGGCTCGAAAATTGAAGATGAGAATAGAGAGAGAGAGCAGTAGTAGGGCCCGGTCAGCGGGCAACCCTGGGAGTTCAGTTGGGGGTGGGAGATCAGCCTTTGGGAGAGGGTCATCAGGGCCATCTCAGTCCTATGCTCAGTCCTCAGCCAGTGCACTGCCATCAGGGCAAAGTTATCAGCAGGGAGGTCGCTATGGGCCCGGTTCGAAAAGCAAGAGGTTCCATCACTCCAGTCATTCAGGTGGGAGGTTCCAGCAGCAGTGGAGGGCCTCATGCCCTAAGTGTGGGAGGTACCATTCTGAGCCATGTTACTTGGGTATATCGGTGTGCTATAGATGCGGAGATAGGGGCCATGTTCAGAGAGACTGTCGTGCACCCAGTCAGGGCATAGGTGGGGGCGCTGCTGAGCCGTCCAGTTCTTCAGCTGCCATATCTTCAGCACGCCCTCCAGCTCCAACAGGGTGCGATGCAGCTAGGGGTATAGCACGGGGTCAAGGGGGACCCAGTCGGTTATATGCTTTGAGTGGTCGCCAGAGTGCGAAGGCTTCTCCAGATGTTGTCACAGGTATTCTGACTGTCCAATCGCATGATGTTTATGATCTTATTGATCCTGGGTCTTCATTGTCATATGTCACTCCATTTATTGCTTCATGTTTTGGGATAGAACCCGAACAGATTCACGAACCGTTCTTTGTGTCGACTCCGGTTGGTGATTCTATCACAGCCGCGCGAGTCTATAGGAACTGTGTTGTCACGGTGTGTGGTCGAGGTACCACAGCCGATCTTATCGAGTTAGAGATGTTAGATTTTGATGTAATCATGGGAATGGATTGGCTCTACTCGTTCTTTTCTAAACTCGACTGCCGAACCAGAATTTTGAGGCTCGAGTTTCCTAATGAGCCAGTTATTAAATGGAAGGGGAATAATGTTGTGCTGAGAGGTAGGTTTATTTCCTATCTTATGGCCTCCAAGATGATCAGGAAGGGATGCATCTATCATTTGGTCCGGGTTGGGGACACAACTTCAGAGGTGCCTGCTCCCGAGTCCATGCCGGTTGTGAATGAGTTTCTTGAAGTGTTTCCGGATGAGCTTCCTGGAATTCCGCCAGATAGAGAGATCGATTTCGAGATTGATGTATTGCCAGATACGCAATCAATATCTATTCCACCTTACAGGATTGCGCCAACAGAATTGAGGGAGTTAAAAGAACAATTGAAAGATCTATTAGAAAAGGGTTTCATTCGGCGAAGTGTGTCGCCTTGGGGCACACCGGTTCTTTTTGTCAGAAAGAAGGATGGATCGCTTCAGATTTGTATTGATTATCGGCAGCTCAACAAGGTCACTATCAAAAACAAATATCCATTGTCTCGGATAGATGACTTGTTCGATCAATCGCAAGGTGCTAGGTTCTTTTCAAAGATTGACTTACGGTCCAGGTATCACCAATTAAAGATCAGGGAGCAGGATATTCCTAAGACCGCCTTCAGAACTCGCTATGGGCACTTTGAATTTCTGGTAATGTCGTTTGGGCTAACCAACACCCCAGCAACTTTTATGGATCTTATGAATCGGGTTTTCAAGCCATTTCTTGGCTCCTTTGTGATTGTCTTTATTGACGACATCCTTGTTTATTAGCGAAGTCGGGAAGATCATGCTAACCACCTCAGGGAAGTTCTGCAAACTCTTCATCATCACCAGTTATATGCAAAGTTTTCGAAATGTGAGTTTTGGCTATAATCAGTCATCTTTTTGGGCCATGCTATTTCCAGGGAAGGGATTCGGGTTGATCCCCAAAAGATTGCAGCGCTAAAAGATTGGCCTAGACCAATGACCCCGACAGAGATTCATAGTTTCTTGGGTCTAGCTGGGTATTATTGGAGGTTTGTGGATGGATTCTCTACCCTCGCCTCCCCATTGACTAAGCTGACACAAAAAGCAGTTAAGTTTCAGTGATCCGATGCTTGTGAAAAGAGTTTTCAGGAATTGAAGTCGAGATTGACTTCGGCACCAGTGTTGACATTGCTAGAAGGTACAGAAGGATTCGTGGTTTATTGTGATGATTCGAGGGTTGGTTTGGGGTGTGTGTTGATGCAATGTGGTAAAGTTATAGCATATGTTTTAAGGCAGCTCAAGAATCACGAGAAGAATTATCCGACGCATGATTGGAGCTCGCAGCGGTTGTGTTTGGATTGAAAATCTGGCGGCATTATCTTTATGGGGTCCATGTGGACGTGTTCACAGACCACAAGAGTCTTCAGTATTTATTCAAGCAGAAGGAGTTGAACTTATGGCAGCGGATATGGTTAGAATTGCTCAAGGATTATTATATGAATATTTTGTACCATCCAGGTAAGGCGAATGTGGTGGCCGACGCCCTTAGTCGGAAATCCATGGGTAGCTTGGCACATTTAGAAGCTAGTCAGAGGCCTTTGGCCCGGAAAGTGTATCGGTTGGCCAGTCTAGGGGTTTGTCTTTCAACCTCAGATGAGGGGAATGTCGTGGTGTGTAATGGAGCAGAGTCTTCACTTGTAGCGGAAGTCAAGAGAAAGAAATTCAGGGATCCGGCTTGGGCACAATTGAGGGAAGCAATTTTGAATCACAAGACTTCAGCATTTTCACTCGGCAATGATGACAGTGTCTTGTGGTGTCAAGGGACATTATGTGTTCCAGATGTGGATGATATCCGCGAGAGGGTAATGACAGAGGCTCATAATTCAAGGTATTCTGTATACCCAAGTTCTACGAAAATGTATCACGATCTCAAGGAGATTTATTGGTGGAATGGTATAAAGAGGGGTGTGGCGGACTTTGTGGCTAGGTGTTCGAATTGTCAGCAAGTGAAGGCCGATCATCAGAGGCCCGGTGGGTTAATGCAACTTATAGAAATACCAATGTGGAAATGGGAAATGATCAATATGGACTTTGTGGTAGGGTTACCTCGCACTCAGCGCAAGTTTGACTCAATTTGGGTGATAGTGGATCGACTTACGAAATCAGCTCACTTTTTACCAGTCAAGTCCACCGATACTGCAGAACAATATGCTCAGTTGTATATCAAAGAAATAGTCAGACTCCATGGCAATCCAGTTTTTATTATCTCGGATCGAGGGGCCCAGTTCACAGCTAATTTCTGGAGAAAATTTCAGCAAGGTTTGGGTACTCAGGTAAATCTCAGCACGGATTTCCACCCGCAGGCTAATGGGCAAGCAGAGCGGACTACTCAGACGCTTGAGGATATGTTACGGGCTTGTGTTTTGGATTTCAAAGGTAGTTGGGATGATCACTTGCCGCTTATAGAATTTGCTTACAATAACAGTTTTTATGCTAGTATTCAGATGGCCCCATTTGAAGTATTGTACGGGAGGAGGTGTAGGTCTCGAATTGGATGGTTTGAGGTTGGTGATGAAGAACTGCTAGGACCAGATCTTGTGCATCAAGCAATGGAAAAAGTTAGAGTCATTCAGGAAAGGATGAAAATTGCCCAGAGTCGTCAGAAATCCTATGCGGATGTTTGTCGTAGAGATTTGGAGTTTCAAGTAGATGATTGGCTATTCTTGAAGGTGTCTCCCATGAAGGGAGTGATGCGGTATGGGAAGAAAGGGAAATTGAGCCCAAGGTATGTCGGTCCATCTCAGATCGCTCAAAGGATAGGGCAAGTAGAGTATAGGCTGGAATTTCCCCCTGAAATGTCATTAGTGCATCCTGTGTTTCATGTGTCCATGTTAAAGAAGGTAATTGGAGATCCAGTTGCCATCGTGCCAGTTGATACCATTGAAATCAATGAAGAATTGTCATATGAAGAGGTTCCGGTTGCTATTCTTGATAGGCAAGTCCGTAGGTTGAGGAACAAAGAAATTGCTTCTGTCAAAGTGTTATGGAGAAGTCAGCAAGCCGAGGAAGCCACATGGGAAGCGGAAAGTGAAATGAAAGAAAAATATCCCCATTTGGTTGAACAAGTCTAGTAGTGATCGTGAGAACTCTCATCTCTAAGTGAATACACCCTTGTGTTTAATTTTGTGCAAGAACACTTCACTCTCATAATCTCCTTATTATCGTAACATCTCAAGTTGTGCCATATTTGTGTATGTTGTGATTATTTAAGTAATATGTAGCTCTTTGAAGTAAGCTAAATTATGTGCAATTCATGTGGTAGTTAAATGATATGCAAATTGTGGTGTAGCATTAAATTGGAAATGTGTTTTGGGGGCTCTCTGTCAGGTATATAGGCCTAGTTACAAAGGAAACTCTGGAGAAATTTCTAGAAAATATCGGAGCTAGTGAAATCGGGGGTTTTGCGTATTGTTTTGTCAAAAATGATTCCCCTGATCCTCATTCGAGGACGAATGATTTTAAGTGGGGTAGGATGTAAAGACCTGTAAAATTTCATGTCTAAAATAATTTCTGAATAGGTCCCGGTGTTGTTATAACTGTAGAAATTCTAAACAACGGACCCATTTTGAGTAAAACTACCCCGAAACTTAATAGATAAAATTTTACAGGAATTGCGCGTTATGCGACGCACTATGCGATCGCATAACAGGTATGCGGACCGCATAGTGGTCGCATACCTGAATAGGCTACTGTCCAAATTATGGACAACTATGCGGCCTAGAATGTGATCGCATTTTGGGTGTGCGGACCTCATAGTTTTCGCATTCTTGCCCCAGTGTTTTTCCGAGGGAGTTTATGCGACGCACTATGGGATCGCATAACAGGTATACAGACCGCATAGTGGTCGCATACCTGGGACTATTGTTTTCTAATTTTGGCCCATTTGAGGGCCATTTCTGCGACAGGAATGCGATCGCATTCCTGACCGCTTTTCTGTGTCGGGGCTCCTATTTTCTAAATATAAAACCCGACCCCCAATTTAATAAAACACCCCTCCCCTTCATTTTAACATGCATCTGATCAAAATAGAGATAAGTGGGAGTTGGTTCTAGAGAGAGAAGTCCCTATCTTCCCCAAATTGATTCACCAAATGTCACTCAAGGCCGGAAATTATCGGGTTACTGTCATCTTCTTCACTCAAAGAGTTAAGTCTTCACCCCATTTCCCTTTAATTCTAAGATTTTGGTTATGAATAAAACACAAGGTTGGTTCTTGAAAAGGAAAAGTTGAAACTTTGCATGCATGTCAACAATCTTCCATGAACTAGTAAATGGAAACTAGTTAAAGTAATTTTTCACTAAAAAGGGGGTTAGTAATCGAAGGGGTCACATGGTGTTTGATAAAATGCCCAATTGAATTCAAGATTCCTAATTCTAAGTGAAATATGTCACATTGTGGAATAGATTGACGGTGCTAGACAGTTCGGTGAATTGTGATAGAAACTAAAAGGGGAATTCTGATTCGAGGTATGTATGGCAAACTTTAATCTTTGTAGAGTCACCTTGTTGGTGTCCGACGATACGGTAAGAATTTCTTGCTTGAGCATATGTGAATTGATTGTCCGGTTGTGTTGAGGTGTAAGATTTCATCCCCTGTTTTCTTAGTTGATTACCATGCTAATTGAGATTGTGAAGGGTGATTCTCTGTGCTTATCTCTATCATGTGTGAGGCTTGTTAAACGTTCAAATATGTCGATATGGGAGTATGTGCTACTAAATAAAAGAATGTTAATGTACCCTAATGTGGGAATGTATTTAATTGCTAAAGGTCGTGTGCGGTAAATGATGAAAAGAAACTGTGAATTGAATTAGTTGAGTTAAATCAATTTTGGCAACACGATATATGAATCACTGTTTGGTAAGGATCATTGTGCCTTGATTTCAAAAAGTTATGGGTTGGTATAAACTTACGTTCTTGATAATAAAAATCCCTGTTGCTATCAAATGTGATTGTACTGTGGGATCGGTTGCACGCCGCAACACGAAGTAATAAGGGTGGAGAGGTAATAAGGGTGAAATGTGATTGTACGGTGGGATCGGGTTGCACGCCGCAACACGAAGTAATAAGGGTGGAGAGGTAATAGGGGTGAAATGTGATTGTACGATGGGATCGGGTTGCACGCCGCAACACGAAGTTATAAGGGTGGAGAGGTAATAAGGGTGAAATGTGAACGGATGAATAACTGAAATGAGTAGCTGTGAAATCTTTAATGTGAGTTTTTGTATATTTATGTGGTATTTGTGTGGTTGTCCTAATTGTCCTCCAATTGTGTACTATTTGATTTTACTTAGAATAAACTTTTGTTCATACATATTAGTACTATTCAACAGTACTAACGTCCCTTTTGCCGGGGGCGCTACATCTTTTATATGGATGTAGGTGGTTCCTTAGTAGGTAGCTCAGCCCGCCGTTAGTGGTGCCTCCTCTTCATCTCCTCAGCAGTTTTGGTGAGCCCCATTTCCTCTCGGGGCCGTGTGTGGATTGTACCAGTCTCTTTTGCTTATGATGTAAAAGGTATAGCCGGGGCCTTGTCGCCAGAAAGTTTATGTAAAACTCCTAGTACTCTTAATGGTGGATCGCAAATCAGAAAGGTTGTATGAAACTTGTATGTTTTGGATTATCTATTGTTGAAAGTTAAAAGAGGAAAAATGGAATCATGTTTTAAATTGTACTTTGGATCTAAATTGTCTAAATCACATAGAATAATGTAAGTTATGAACATGGGGCAATACCTTGGGTAGGAAGGGCAATCCAGGTCCGCTTGACTGGGTTCATCTGGTAAGGTGTCGGTCTCGTCCCTCGATTTTGGGGCGTGACAAGAAGCCGCCAACAAGAATATCAATAAGATACTAAGAAAAATGGTAGAAAATCATAAACAATGGCACGAGAAGCTACCATTCGCTTTACTGGGATACCGTACCACAATCCGCATATGAACCGGGGAAACTCCCTACTTGTTTGTTTATGGTACTGAAGCCGTTATTCCCGCCGAAGTGGAGATCTCTTCCTTGAGAATCATACAAGAGGCTGAGCTCAGCGACGTAGAATGGATAAAGAGAAGTTATGAGCAGCTAGCCCTCATAGATGGAAAGAAGATGAATGCAGTATGTCACGGACAACTTTATCAGAACAGAATGTCCAGAGCCTTCAACAAAAGAGTTAAGCCGAGACAGTTTACACCGGGGCAGCTGGTGTTGAAGAAAATCTTCCCACACCAAGATGAAGCCAGAGTTATGTTTTCTCCCAAATGGCAAGGCACTTACATGGTTCATAGAGTATTGACAGGAAGATCCCTCATACTCGTAGAGATGGACGGAGAAGTTTGGCCAAAACCAATCAATTCAGATGCAGTAAAGCGATACTATGTGTAAACTATTTGTGTTTTCCGCATACGATGTAGATTGAACTACGCTCGACCTTATTCCCATTTAAGAGGGGATACGTAGGAAGCCTTGTGGGTTCGGTCACAATTCAGTAAAATTTCTATTTTCCCCACAATCAGAAACTAGGGCAGAATTTTGAGGAGGACCCTCAATATTTCGAAGCATGTTCAGCCAATCGCAGCATATAAAGTAGTCAGAAGTGTTGTCCATTTAACTGGGGAAGATTTTGAGAAGGACCTTCAAAATTCTACAGCAAGAGAAGTCGCGATGTCTCTGATCGTGTCACAGTCACTGGCTCATCTAACTGATTTCTAAGCAACATTTTTACTATATCTTTGAAAACTATGCATGCTTGCTTTTGAAATAAAACACTGTTTAGCAAATGCTGCCTCAATAATTTGAACAATATCTTTGGACAGAGCGAAGAAAATCAAGCAAGAGGACGGAGGCACGAACCGACATCCCCCTACAGAACTCACGATTTCTCTTTGAATGCAGGAACAAGGAATGTGCACACCTTGGAATCAACACCTTCATGACAACAAAGATACCAGACTCATTTCCAGCTAAGAAATACTCTTCTATCATCTATTATTTGTTCTGTTTGCATGGGACTAAGCCCTGTCCCAAATCTTGCATGAGGCTAAGCTTTACCTCCATATTTGCATAAGGCTAAGCATTGCCTTCACTTTGCATGGGACTAAGCACTGTCCTGAATCTTGCATGAGACTAAGATCTGTCTCAATCTCGCATGAGGCTAAGCCTTGCCTCTCTATTCTCATAAGGCTAAGCATTGCCTTCACTTTGCATGGGACTAAGCCTTGTCCCGAACCTTGAATGAGACTAAGCCCCCGTCTCAATCTTGCATGAGGCTAAGCCTTGCCTCTCTGTTTGCATAAGGCTAAGCTCTGCCTTCCATTTGCATGTGACTAAGCCCTTACCCAAATCTCGCATGAGGCTAAGCCCTGCCTCTCTATTTGCATAAGGCTAAGCTCTGCCTTCTATCTGCATGAGACTAAGCATTGTCTCAAAATTGCATGAGGCTAAGCCCTACCTCCCCATCTCCATGAGGCTACACCTTGCCTCTATATTTCCATAAGGCTAATCATTCCCTTCACTTTGCACGGGACTAAGCCCTGTCGCGAACTTTGCATGAGACTAAGCTTTGTCTCAATCTTGAATGAGGCTAAGATCTTCCTCCATATTGCATGAGGCTAAGCATTGCCTTCACCTTGCATGGGACTAAGCCCTGTCCCAAACCTTGCGCGATACTAAGCACTATCTTCCTTGCACTATCCATCTTTCTTTTCTCGAGCTAAGCTCTGCCCTCAATTTCATACAAGACTAATCCTTGACTTGTTGCTTCTAGTGTCATGTTCTACATCTCATGGGCTGAAATAACGCCAACTTGTCCGAAGGCGTCATAGTCTGAAGGCATCATCCTCATAGCCGGAAGACACCATGCCATGGCCTGAGGATCTCTTGAAATTGCATATCATTATTCAAAGGCGTCATGGTTCGGAGGCATCATTTTCATGGCTCGAGAATATCATCTCATGGATCACGAATCCTTTACTGCACAGTTCATGGCCCGGGACATCATGGTTTAAGGACGCCATCCTCAAACGTTCGAAGACAATTCTCATGGTCTGAAGAGAATCTGCATCATGTTTAAATTTATGTAAAGATATATGCTTGTAGAACATCCTTCATTTGCAGGTAACCCGATGAGAAACCCTTACCTTAACAGGAGTAGTCCCGCTCCAGTTCTTTCATACTACTTCAAACCCGACCGCTCACCGCAATCATTTCATCTATTCCAAACCTTGTGTCCGTTCTTGTGATACCTTCATCGGTATATTCCGCCGGTGAATCCAGAGTTACACACGGCCTACTTCCTATAAAACCAGGGATATGTAGGAAGATCGGAAACCGGAGTGCGGCCTATGTCTCTCAAATCACCCTACTCGGTCAAAATTGGCCATCTTTTCTTTACCCGACAATTCTTTCAACCTTCCCGGGTAAAGAGGGGCAGCTGTTGATATCCAAATTTTCCCTATATTATTTTCGAAATGCATATCTATCTTCAAAATAGTACATGAGCATCAATCAATAATTTTCCATAATTTATGCAATTTTCTAAGGATTTTTATTAATTTATCCCAGTATTTGTATTTTTAAATAATTACTAATTGCATCACAATGGCTTTATAACAATTTTATGACTTAACTTTACCATTTATATTTATACTAAGCTTTAATTATTTTATGAATAGTCACATTTACATTTTTGGATTATAATTGCAATAACTTTGCAATAATAGCCCATGTATGCATAATTACCCTATTTTACCATAAAATAACCTTTTATATTTTTACAATATTAAGTAATTATTTTAAATTATTTTTATGCATGAAAATATATTTTTATAATTTATTAATAATTTTTACAAATTAATTGGGTATTTAACAAATAGCCCCTTTGAATTCATCTTAATTTCGGACCTAACCCGATTATACCAGCCTAACTACTTAAATCCTAGCCCAAATCCGCCAAGGCCCAATTCTGCATCTAGCCCGACCCAATACCTTCTCCAATCGAGGTCGTTGATCCGTGAGATCAACGGTCCACATTATTCCTTTCCATTTTTAATCTAACCTAACCTTAACCCCCTTTTTTCCCTTTTGTTCCGCCGTCTTCGTTTCCTAACCTCTCTCCTTCTCTCTCAAACTCTCTCCCTAAAACCTAGTCATCGTCACCGGAAAATAAACCGTTCATGAGGTTTCTCTATAATTTCCGTCCTTTGTCGTCCTTCTACCTCTTCTGGTTGTTCGATTATGTCGATTTATGAAAGAATCTCGAAGAGATTCAACTTGGATTTTCTTCGAAACCTTTCATAGGCCTGTCTACGGCCATCTTCGTTCGTGAGTATTATTTTCTTCCTGTTTATGGCACGAATCTATGGTTTTGAACCAGGTCTCTTCCATCTCTATCATTTTTCTTGAAACCCTAATCTTATGCTACTTGGGCCTGTTCAGATCCTTGTAGATATGAAACGTTTTAAAGTGTTATTTGGTAATTTTCTTTGAAAAACCTTATGTTTCCCTTATTATTATTCGATTCCAGTGTTTTCTAAGAACTAGAGTTTCGTCCCAAGTTCTCTTCAAAGGGTTTTAAACTTCCAAGTGTTTGAATCTGATTATTCTTTACTGGTTTGACTAATTTAGTGTATGTACTTTAACCCCTAAGTCTTTTTGTTTATTGCACTGATTACTTCAATCTTTTTCCCGTTATTTGTTGATATCTATCAATCAAATATACTGACTAATTTTATTTAGGGTTCGAAGTATATTTCTGTTAAAATTAGGGCTTCTCTGTTATTTTACTTATTTGTGACCTTTATATGGTGCTGCTTGCCTTATTCAGACTAATTAGTCTGATTTATGGTCAGTAAGTGATTTGTTTACCTTATTTGAGGCCCGATCAGGGCTGGTAATTGATTCTCCTTGTTTTAAGGCGACCTTCCGGATTCTGTTTGTGCAAATTAGTTGGGTTTAACCCCAATTAATTAATTGATTATATTTACTTGCCTTACTTATGAACTTCCATTTTCTTGCCTTATTTCTTTACCTTACTAAGTGCTATATAATCCTCATTCTGACTTCTTTAAAAGGACGAACACAATTCAGAAAGAAACACACACACACACAAAAACTCCTATTCAAAACTTTCTGTTACTTGTGCTTGCTACATTGTCTAGCCGGCTGAAAGCCAATGCTAGACCACTTTTGCATACTTTCACCTTCTGTTTGCTATCTTTAACTGGTATGTCTCCACTCCTATTGGCATCCATTATGCTATGAAGATTAAACCTATGTGCTTTCCTATCTATTGCTTTACTTATGTATTTAGACATATGTCTTTCCTTTTTATTGCTTTTAATCAGTATGGTTACTTCTGTATTCAAACTTCTGTCTCTACTATTTATTGACCTCAATTAGCATGGCCACTTCTGTGTAGTTAAATCCATGTCTTTTCTGTGTAATTTCAATTAGCATGACTACCTTTGTCTTCCCTGTTTATTGATCTTTGTTAGCATGAGTACCTCTATGGAGCCAAACTCCTATGACTTTCCTGTCTAAATCAACATGACTACTTCTGTAGCTATGTCTCATCCAGTGTTATGTAATTTTGCTGTTATCAGATGTCAACTTGCTTTGTGTTAATTAGCATGCTTTCATTCTTGACAAATTTTATGTGTTCCTGATTAAGGACTTTTATGTTCCTAACCCTGCTAGCCTTCTCTGTGTAGTTGTCTATTTATTATTCTGTTCCCAGCATGCTATATGCGCACCTAGTGTTAATTAATGAACTAGGTCAAATTTAGGCGATGTGTAACCTTGCTTGAAGTGGTTGTGATCCTGTTTCTGTCTACTGTTTGATTGATGGGGTCTTTGTTTGAATTCAAAGTACTGCAATGACTCTGTTTATTCTTATTTTACTCCGGAAAAAAAACCAAACCATTTTTCTAAAATTGTCCCCTATCTTCATATACTATTTTCAACTCCCACTCTTAGACACTTAGGGTCCTGCCCCTCCAGTGTGAGCACTGCCTAGGATTCCATGAGACTCCTTTGAACTCTGACACACTGGGGCTGGCTCTTCCAAATTTTTCTCACAAAAATTGTTTTCTTTAAAGAGTTTCCGGTGTGAGCATTGCCCGGGGTCCCTGAGGCCCTTGGGAACTTTGACACACCAGAATACCATTTTGGGTATTATGAAATACTGGCACACTTCAGACTTGGTTGAAGGCCTGGTTTTCCAGGTTTACTTTTGGGCCTATCCAGGCTCCCTATAGTATAGAAATGTTCATTATGTAATTCATTGGATATATGGTCTGTAATAATAATTCTTGTAAAAACAGATATTGGGGATATTAGTAAAACTGGGAGGGACTTTTATATATAATTTTGTGGGGATCGGGTAGAAACCATGCCTATAGAACTGTTGTGGTAGTATTTATTTGCATTAGAAATCATGTTCATAGGGTTTATCTAACTATGTTTAATTTGCATCTTCGAAATTATGTTTCTAGGCCATTGAACATTTCTGCATCAACCATGTTCTTCAATCTTCATATGTGCACTATAAATCATGTCCCTAGGAATTCCCTTGTTGAATTTGCTTGAAAAATGGCTAATAACTTTATTCGCCTAAATACCATGCTCATAGGAAAATATGTATAAAGTCCGTATCATCGCTTAGTCATCATGCCTATAGTAAAGTATGCATAAAATCAGTTTCATCACTTAACCATCATGCCTAAAAGTATAAAACAGTTCCAACACTTAGGTATCATGCTTGTAGAGATAAACACGTAAAAAATCAATTTCTGTGTTTACATATCCTGAAGTAATTCTTTTGATCATTCTCAGAACATAGACAACATGCCTATGGGGTTTAAACTGATAAAATCTGCCTGTTAAAAAAATCAATCAGTGATTTATAATTGGTCGTAATTAATGTTTAGATGACATGTCTATAGGATAATGATGATCAACACCTAGGAAAGCATGTAGGTCAACTAAAATTCTACAGTTTAAAACTGTGTTTTGTGTGACTGCTTATAAACTGCCCAGATTCAGTAGGTCATAAAATCAGTAGGCAAACTGATTAGGTATTCACTGCCTCACCTTAATGAAAATGCTGCATATTCTGCTTTGTGCTCCTCTAGATATCCTGGTATATGACCTTTAAATCATTTAAAACTATTTGTTTGAGGCGTGCAGTTGTTTGTTTATTTGTGGAGGTAAATGTGAGCCCCCTAACTGCTCCTCTTTATGTGACAGTCCTACCCGTTTTGTTTGACGCCTAGTTTTCTCCTTTTAAGCACCATAGGTGAGTCTAGAACCACCTTGATAGAGGTCCTAAGCACCTCTAGGACCACATGTAAGGGACGGGTAATGCACACGTAGGGTACATATTCGATGCTATTAGAACGCTTAGATAATAATTAAGGGGAGGGTAATTGGGTAGTAAAGGATATGATGACATGCGCGCTAATACTACGCGCAACACCTCTATTTGAGGAAAGTTTACCGAGTATTGCACAGAAGTGATCCTATAGGCTAATAAAGCTAGGACCCCTTTATTCCCGTTTTAAAATAATCTTTATTTGTTCAAATTGCTTTATGACTAATTCACTTAAATTGAGTTTGGCCGGGACCCACCGTTGTGGACCTCGAGGGGTGCCTAACACCTTCCCCTCAAGGTAATTTCTAGCCCTTACCCAATATCTGGTAATGTAAACCGGTTTATGAGTTATCTGCTTCAGGTGCCCTAACGCACCTTAAATCCGTTAGGTGGTGACTCTTCAAATTACATATACCTTCCCAAAAGGAAATGAGTTGTCCCAACAAATGTCGAAACCTGGACTCCACGAGGAAAAAGGGGGCGCGACAATAACCATCACACTCATAGAAGTCATGCCTATAGGATTCTATTAATTGGTTATGAATACAATCGCCACTGTCAATCACTTTGACAATATACCAGTAGGAATTAATAACAATTCTGGATTCGAAACTGTGATTCATTATTGTCTGAAGTGCCCAGATAATATTCATTATAATCAGTAGGAAAACAACACGTCTTCAAAATCACCTTAATAAAACTGCCTCTATACATCTGTTTTCTCGCATAGATATCCTGCATATAGGAACTTTCAAAATTAATAAAGTTTGTCAAATCAATTGCAAGCATTTGTTGTTTTATGTGTGGAGGTCAACATGAGCCCATATCTTCTTTGTTTGAAAGTCCTAATTGTTTTTACTTGTCGCCTAGTCTTTTACAATTTTGAGCAACTGAGGTTCAGTCTAGAACCACCCCAAATAGAGGTCCTAATGTGTCCATGGCCATAGGTAAGGGAAGGGTAGTGCACGCATAGGAAACGAACTAGAATCAACTACAGAGCTTTAGGTAACAACTTAAAGATAGTAATCGGGTAGTAGGAGATGATAGTACGTGTGCTAAAAATTATGAGTAACACCCCGACTTGAGGCAGTTACAAAGTATTGCACGGGGTGATCCTTTAGGCTAAAACACTTGGAACCTCCCCCCCATTTCCGTTTAAGAATAAATCATTTATTTGTCCAAGTTTCTTCCTTTTCCCCTTAGACTAATTCGCTTAATTTAAGTTCGACTGGGACCCAGGGTATTAGACCTCGAGGGGTGTCTAATACCTTCCCCTCGAGGTAATTTGAGCCCTTAATCAATCTCTGGTGATGTAAACTGGTATAACAAGAGTTATATGCTCTAGGTGCCCTAACACACCTTAATCCGTTAGGTGGCCACTCTCTAAACCAATTCCTTTTCCCTACCTTCTCATAAAAGGCAACCTGATTCCGTGAGAAAAAGGGGGCGCGACAGCATGACGACTCTGCTGGGGAATATATTTAGGCTCTTACCATAACGAACTTGATTTGTGAATTAGTCTTTTCAACAAGCATGCCTTTATTATTCCGTTAATACTTGCACACCCCTTTCCCTTCCCACTCTATGTGAATTTATTTGCCTATCTTCATTCATTTATGATTTCTCTTCCCTATTTTATTACTTCTTACTATGGAAACTAACTATTCTCCTTGTTTTCTTTCTTAAACGCCTTTACAATTATTAAATACCACATTTATCATTTTTCATCGTGCAAATGCTTGACAACATGTTATTTTCTATTTGCATAAATCATGCTCAACATCATATTCCACTAGTGCATAATTAATACCATAAAAACACTTGATGAGTGTCTGCGCTCTTCCTCTATCACCCTTTTGAATTTGGAAAGGCTTATTTCCGGTAAAACTAGTCGATCAGCGGTGCAGTCGATGGTTCCATGCCTTTCCCCCTCATGTTGTCCACTTGAGGGTACAAGTCTAAACCTCTATAGAAACCTTACTCTGATAATAACTGTACATGCATCATGGTCAAACCTAGTCTGGGTTAATATGTTGTCCGCATAATAACCCATGCAGAAACCTTGTCCAAAGTCTGCCGGGGTTTCCATAATCTCAACGGACGCAACCACGATCTGTGCATTATTTGGAGAAATAAATGCCGATATGCTAATCATTAATGTATAAATAGTCGAATTCGGAGGGGGAAAGGGTCTAACTTTGTTTATTTTGAAGAAAATGAGGCACGAAGTCCCCAGGTTCGGTATGGTCCGAGATATACCACTGTTATTGCTAGATTGGTGGGAAGACCTTCCGTCAAGCGACAAAAATCATGTGAAAAGGGTCCTCGAAAACTTACCTTCCTTATTAGACATCCAACCAAACAACATGTTGATCGAGGCTACTACAATGTTTTGGGACGAAGAAAGTGCTGTATTTCGTTTTGGCAACATAGAAATGACGCCTCTTCTTGAGGAAATAGGAGGCTTCACTGGACTACCTTGGGACAACCCGAGTCTATTGGTACCGGAAAATTACACCCCCAGGGGTTTCCGAAAATGATGGGACTAAGAAAGAATGACGACTTTGTATGTCTGAAGAAGTCCTACATACCTTTTGAATTCCTCTATGAACAATACGGACACAACAAATCTTACCGTATCTTTCATGACGAGTTCTCCATCACCTCCCTTGGTTGGATTCATCGTAGGGTTTTCATGTTCATCGTTTGCTTTCTGGGTATGATAGTGTTTCCAAGCAAAAGGGACATGATTCACACAAGATTGGCCATGGTAACCAAAGATTTGATGGAGGAAATTGAGGGACAAACATACACTATCATTCCTATGATTATAGCAAAAATATATCGGACTTTGGATCGCTGCCAAAAAGGGTTCAAACATTTCGAGGGTTGTAACTTACTACTGCAAATTTGGTTACTAGAACATCTCTAAAGAGGTCGATACCGACAAGAGTTTCCACAGAGGCCGTGGAATGATCACATAGCTTTCCATCACCCCAAAAGAATGACCTTTATCCCAGACAGGTTTGCTCAACCTGAGAATGCTACAGAATGGGTACAGTTTTTTGACAATTTGACCGAGGACCAAATTCATTGGATGTTCGAATGGTTCCCTACCAGTGAGTTATTCATCAGATCAACGGATGTTCCGCATTTGGTGTTGATCGGGTTAAGGTTCATACCACCTTATGTTCCTATCAAGGTCATGAGACTAGATGGTAGAAAACAAGTCATACCACGAGTCTTCAAAATAGGTCACTACAGAGCAGATTTTCAAGATGATGAAATCCCGTACAAATGTAAAGCTCAACACATGTGGCACTTGAAGGTCATTGTGGAAAAAGACACCATCGAGCCAGATCGATACCATGCAGGGCATGTGTACTTCTACCCATCATGGTTGTATGATAACATAGCGGGAATAGTCGAGCCATGGGTCAGTCAAGGGAACAGGGTCATAGATGAAGTTACTGAAGCACATGTGAAGTATAACATGTTGCGCAAAAGAGTTCATGAGTCTGAGGCCGGGCATTTGGAACAACACAAGATTGATATGGTGTCAATTAATGAATGGAGAGAAATGGCTACTAGGTCAACTAAAAGGCTAGAATATCTGGAGCAAGCTTTAATGTAGTTAGAGGGGAATATGAGGAAAAGAGTCATAGACTTCTAGAAGGCAGAGGGTAACGAGGGAGGACATCTAGCAAAGGCATACCTGCTGCTCGAAATTCACGACCTGGGGAACCTTATCGACGAAGCCAAGAGAGCCAAGCCTGAAGAAGATCCCTCTGGGACCAAGTAGATTAGGATTATTTGTTTTAGAATCATTTTTCGAATGTAATAAGGCAAACACCATTACTGATTTATTTATTTATTGTCGTTTTAGATTCGTCTTATTTATTACGTTAATGAAATGAGGCAATTATTGGCTTTAAATTTCTCCAAATCTACTTGTCGCTAGGCCTACCTCGGGCACAACGAGGCTCAAAAATTAGGATGCGAATTTACATTTCTGCAATGTGTGTTTAAATACCCCAAATACTTTTTCCAGAATTCTTACTGACTTGGTTACCTTTTGTTTTTTTTCTTTTTGATTATTCCCATCCCCAAGGTTGGTTCACACATACTGGCATCATCGGCATACCACACTATATCCAGAGGCCCTCCACCTCCTCCTCCTCAAAGTAATCTGAAAAGCAAGGGAAAAGCTGATATGGACGATATGAGTAGGGTCAGGAAAGACAACGCTACACATGTTGAGAATGTGGAAACTTCCGATGGTCGGAGTACTTCGGAACCAAATGATTTGGTCTTACGGCTGGAACAGAAAATAGAATTGCAAGGGGAGCTTGAGCAGGTATGCAACTTGGAAAACCTCTCCCTCACAATAAACGTCTCAGACATCAATCAACCAAACACTCAAAACTCAGTACCTCCTCAAAACACACAAAACCAACATCCTCAAAATCCTCCCGCACCACATCAATACGCAACACCTCCTCAAAATCCTATTCCTCTACCCATACCGACACCCCTTCAACACTAGAATCTCCCGACTCAATATCCATAAACCACTTACCATACTCCTCAGAATACCCCATAGCCTATCCCAGATCCGCAAAATTCCACCAATGATCACCACTACACTCAAACCCATGGCATTCATCAAAACAATCCTATATACGTGGAAACCCTACCCCACTCTACTCAACGAACTTCATATACACCAGAATCCGCCGAGAAGGACATGCTCATTAAGAACATGGAAGAGGAGCTCAATAAGCTCACAACCGAGTCCAGGGTGTTGAAGGAGGTAAAGGAATTGAAGGTTTGAACTATGAGGACTTGTGCATTCAGCAAGACGTGGAACTACCGGAGGGTTACAAACCTCCTAAGTTTGAGATGTTTGACGGAACAACAGACCCAAAGGTACATTTGAGAACATACTATGATAAGCTCGTAGGGGTTGGAAAAGACGAAAGGATTTGCATGAAGCTATTCATGAGAAGCCTCACTGGAGATTCTCTATTTTGGTACATAAGTCAAAATCCCAAGAAATGGGCTAATTAGGTAAGCATGGCATCCGACTTCATGGATATATTCAGGTTCAATACAGAAAATGCACCGGATGTCTTCTACATACAGAATCTCATGAAGAAACCGATAGAGACTTTCTATGAGTATGCTACTCGATGGAGGTCAGAAGCCGCAAAGGTCAGGCCGACATTAGAAGAAGAATAAATGAACTAATTCTTCGTCAGGGCTCAGGATCCACAATATTATGAGAGGCTAATGGTCATTGAGAATCATAAGTTCTCCGATATCATCAAACTTGGGGAAATTATTGAAGAAGGTATTAAGAGTGGAATGGTAAGAAATTTTGAGGCATTGCAAGCTACGAACAAAGCATTACAATCAGGGGGCATATCAAAGAAGAAGAAAGTAAGGGCCATGATGGTAGCCCAAGGTCCAAATCTCCACTCACATACCATACACCTCCACCCACATACCAACATTAACCTCCCAGATATCCTTAACCTGCCACCACCTAACACACTTATAAAACTCAACTAGCCTACTATCATTCACCTCCAGCTCATCCCAATTATAACAAACCCAGGCCTAATTTTGGCCGCAGACCACCCAGACACTACACCCATATTGTTGAACCCATTGACCAGCTATATGAAAGATTAAAGGATGCCAGATACGTCACCACTATTCCCGCTGTGGCGATGGAAAACTCATCCAAATGGGTCAAGCCAAACAAGACATGTGCATACCATTCCGACATGAAAGGACATACTATTGATGAATGTCGCACCCTGAAAGACAAGATCCAGACATTGATTGATACAAAGGTCATACAGGCCAAGGAAGCCACACCGAATATCCGCAACAATCCCCTCCCAGATCATAGGGGTGAAGGAGTAAATGTAATAGAAACTGATGAAGAATGGGATCCTGAGGGGTCAATCAGGCTTATTCGGGAAGGCGACGACCCTAAGAAACCTGCAGTCACGCTCACTCCCATTATGGTACAGATACAGTCACCAATTAAAGTTGAGGAAGCCGCATCAGCTCTGTTTGAAGTAGAAGTAACACAACCTACAGCTACACCTACTCCATTTGAGATAGAAGTAACCACACCCTTCACTGTGACAGGGGCATCCACACCGCCCTTCAAGTCCAATGGCGTACCTTGGGATTATGTTGTCGAAGCTAGGAGAAAAGGGAAAGCAAAGATGGAAGAGTCTGGTGCTGCACAAGGAATGAACAGAACTGGAAGGATCTACATACCTGAAAATTTGGGAGGGACAAGTAAGGAAGCTGCCACCAAACAACCCGTCATTGAAACTGGTCTGGATGATCTCTGGAGGAAAATACAGGCAAAAGAGTACTCTATTGTTGACCATCTGAACGAAACTCCCACCCAGATATCCATCCTATAACTACTTCAAAATTCTGAGGTACATAGGAATGCTCTGATGAAGGTGTTGAACGAAGCATATGTACCCAACAATATTACCAGCGGAGAAATGGCCAATGGTGGGGCAGGTGTTGGAGAGCCATAAAATTACCTTTAATGAAGACGAGATGCCACCTGAAGGATTGAGCCATAACAGGGCCCTGCACATCACAATGCAATGTGAGGATAAGTTCATCGCCATGGTTCTGATAGATGGAGGGTCCGGCCTCAACATCTGTCCACTGACAACTCTGAAAAGGTTGGGAAATGGTCTACATGAAATACGAGCAGTATCTATGAATGTGAAGGCGTTCGATGCGTCGCAAAGAGACACGATTGGAGAAACCAACTTATGTTTGCAGATGGGTCCTACCTGGTTCGATGTCGAATTCCAGGTGCTAGATATATTTGCCTCTTATAATCTGTTATTGAGACGACCTTGGATACATGCCGCTGGGGCTGTTGCATCCACTTTGCACCAAGATGAAGTTTGAATGGAACCATCAGGAAGTGATATTCTATGGATATGGAAGTAAACCCATTTACACCAATCAAGCTGTTCCAGTAAAGGAGAAAAGAAGGAAGCTAGGTGGAGAAACGTACCATTGCATTGAGCATGTTAACGCGATCGAGAAGGATAAATGGTGGAGTAGCAAAATAGAGAGCGTACTGGCATGGGCGGGGTATGAACCTTGTAAAGGGCTCGATAAGTATCTCCAGGGTATTGCCAAGCCAATACAACTGAAACGTCATGGTAGAACATTTGGGCTTAGATATCTGTATACCTGGCAGGAATATAATGATTGGTCACCACCATGGCGTGGTCCATATTACCCTCTTGAGCAGCCAGTGCCGCATCTGAGTCAGACCCTTCATCAGGCCGATACAATATGGGGATCCGAAGAAGAGGAAGCTTTGGCTGCACTAAGGAATTTGTTTTTAGAAGATGAAGATAAGGATAGCAGTGTGATAGTTAAGGAGGAGGAGGAAGAAGGCCTTACCATTCAGACAGTGGAGAAATGAGCATTTCTCAAGAACTGGACCGCCACACCATCAAGGGCCCGACGAGTCCCGGGGTAGCCTGGCTGCTAGCATCATTTATTTTTGAAAATAATTCTATTTGAGCATTTTGTTTTAAAATAAAATTTTCAGCATTTCATTTCGAAAAACATTGTTTGAGTTATCGAAAATCGCTTTGTTTGACATTTTGATATTTACCAATGGCTTGATGTTTTGTTATTATTGTTTTTCATATCTTTCTCTCTACAACATTACTATTTCTTATCTTGATGAACCAATGACTGTGGCATGTAATGAGACAACGCAACACAAGGACAGTGACTCAAAGGAAATAAAAGAAGAAGGCGTAATACTTGAGGAAATTATCAGAGAAGTCCAGAATTTTAAAAACAAGCCCAAGTGCAACCTGGACGAAACCGAGATAGTCAATTGGGGAGATTCTGAAACCATCAAAGAAACTCGCATAAGCATCCACTTGTCACCGTTAGAGAGGGAAGAATACACTTGTTTCTTAAAAGAGTATGAGGATATCTTTGCATGGTCATACGCTGATATGAAAGGGTTGAGCACATCCATAGTGTTGCACCAGCTACCTACAAATCCAATGTGTCCGCCGGTGAAGCAAAAACTCAAAAAGTTCAAATCGAACATGAGCATGAAAATCAAGGAGGAAGTCACCAAGCAGATCAAAGACAAAGTCCTCAAGGTAGTTGAGTACCCAACTTGGTTAGCCGACATCGTACCGGTTCCAAAGAAAGATGGAAAAGTCAGGGTGTGTGTTGACTATCAGGACTTAAACAGAGCAAGTCCCAAGGACGATTTCCCACTACCAAATATACACATTCTGATTGACAATTGCACAAACCATGAACTCCAATCCTTTGTAGAGTGCTTCGCGGGTTATTATCAGATTTGGATGGACGAAGAAGACGTAGAGAAAATATCTTTCATTACACCATAGGGAGTATATTGCTACAAAATGATGCCATTCGGTATGAAGAATGTTGAGGCCACCTACATGAGAGCCATGACAACTATCTTCCATGATATGATACATAAGGAAATAGAGATATACGTTGATGACGTCATCATCAAATCCAAGGAAGCCACAGATCACATAGCAGATTTAAGGACCGGCTGCGAAAGTACAATCTAAAGCTAAATCCTGCAAAGTGTGCATTCGGGGTTCCTGCCAGAAAATTGTTAGGATTCATCGTCAGTCGCCGAGGAATAGAGATGGACCCGTCAAAGGTTAAAGATATCCAAGAATTACCACCACCAAAGAACAAGAAGGATGTGATGAGTTTCTTGGGACGCCTCAATTACATCAGTTGCTTCATAGCACAGTCCACAGTGATATGTGAACCAAATTTCAAAATGCTGAAGAAAGATGCCGCAACTAGTTGTACCAAAGATTGTCAGAAGGCTTTTGACAAAATCAAGGAATACCTGTCCACACCACCAGTCTTAGTCCTGCCACAACCTGGTAGACCACTACTACTCTACCTTGCAGTATTAGATGGGGCTTTCGGTTGTGCTTTTGGGCAACATGACAAGACGGGAAGAAAGGAGCAGGCCGTATATTAATTGAGTAAGAAGTTCACACCTTATAAAGCACGGTACTCTCTGCTGGAACGCACCTACTGCGGTCTAACCTGGGTAGCTCAGAAATTGAGGCATTATTTTTGTGCCTATACTACATACCTCATATCGAGGATGGATCCCCCGAAGTACATCTTTTAGAAGACTATGCCCATTGGGAAGCTCGCCAAATAGAAAATATTGTTGAGTGAGTGCGACATCATCTATGTAACTTAGAAAGGGGTCAAAGGACAATCATTGATAGATAATCTTGATGAAAATCTTGTAGGAGGATAATACGAACCACTAAAAACGTATTTTTCCGATGAGGAGGTATCATTCGTAGGAGAGGACATTGCTGAAGCCTACGACGTTTGAAGAATGTTTTTTGATGGAGCTGCAAATTTCAAAGGAGTCGATATTGGAGCCATCTTGGTATCAGAAACCGGTCAGCATTATCCGGTGTATGCAAAACTCAGGTTCCCATACACCAACAATATGACGGAATATGAAGTCTGCATATTAGGGCTCAACTTGGCCGTTGACATGGATATTCAGGAACTGCTGGTGATCGGTGATTCAGATATGCTGGTACATCAAGTAAAGGGAGAATGGGATACAAAAATCACCAAGATACTACCGTATCTACATCATGTACAAGAGATGAAGAAGAGGTTCACGAAGATAGAATTCCGGCATGTCCCTAGAATTTAGAATGAATTTGCAAACGCATTGGCCACCTTGTCTTCAATGATACAACATCCAGACCAGAATTTTATCAATCCCATTCCGGTGAGAATCAATAATCAGCCGGCATACTGTGCTCATGTTGAAGAAGAAACGGAGGAAATCCATGGTTCCACGACATCAAAGAATATTTGGCAAAAGGAGAATACCCAGAGCATGCAAACCATACTCAGAAACATACACTTCAGAGGATGTCCAATCATTTCTTCTAAAGCGGAGGAATTCTGTATAGAAGAACTCCTGATCTAGGTCTGTTAAGGTGTGTTGACGCCAAAGAGGCTTCCAAATCGATCGAGGTGATACATGCTAGAACCTGTGGCCCACATATGAACGATTTTGTCTTAGCCAAGAAGATACTCAGGGCTGGATACTTTTGGATGACTATGGAAACAGATTGCATGCGGTATGTCCAGAAATGCCGACAATGTCAGATACATGCAAACATGATACGGGTGCTGCCAAATGAACTCAATGTAACAAGTGCACCCTGGCCTTTTGCTGCCTGGGGAATGGATGCCATTGGTCTAATTGAACGCATTGCTTCAAACGGGAACATGTTGATTTTAGTGGTCATCGACTACTTCACTAAATGGTTTGGAGTTGCATCCTACAAAGCGGTAACCAAGAAAGGCGTCACAGATTTTGTCAGAGATCGTATTGTTTGTCAATTTGGGGTTCCAGAGTCAATCATCACCGGTAATGCCGCCAATATCAACAGTGATTTGATGAAATCCATGTGTGCAACTTTCAAAATCAAGCACAAGAATTCCACAACATACATGCCTCAAAAGCCGTAGAAGCCGCCAACAAGAACATCAAGGAGATACTAAGGAAAATGGTAGAGAATCACAAACAATGGCACGGGAAATTACAATTTTCCTTAGTGGGATACCGTACCACAGTCCTCACATCAACCGAGAAACTCCCTATTTGTTGGTTTATGGTACGGAAGCTGTCATTCCCGTCGAGGTAGAAATTCCTTCTTTGAGAATCATACAAGAAGCCGAACTCAGCGACGCGGAATAGATAAGGAGCCGCTATGATAAATTAGCCCTCATAGACGAAAAAAAGGATGAACGCAATATGTCACGGTCAGATTTATCAGAATAGAATGTCCAGAGCTTTCAAGAAAAGGGTAAAACCAAGACAATTCACACCGGGGCAGCTGGTGCTAAAACGGATCTTTCCTCATCAAGATGAAGCCAAAGGGAAATTCTCACCCAACTGGCAAGGTCCTTACATGGTTGTTAGAGTATTAACAGGGGGAACATTCATACTCGTAGAAATGGATGGAGAAATCTAGCCAAAGCCTATCAATTCAGATGCAGTCAAAAGATACTACGTGTAAACTATTTATGTTTCTTCATATGATGTAATTGAACTACGCTCGACATGATTCCCATTTAAGAGGGGATACGTAGGCATCCCTGTGGGTTTGGTCACCATTCAATAAAATTTCCATTTTCCCCATAATCAGAAACTGGGGCAAAATTTTGAGGAGGACCCTCATAATTCCGAAGCAAGTTCAGCCAGCAGCAGCGTATAGGATATCCAAAAGGTCACTTAGTTAAATGGGGCAGAATTTTGAGATGGACCCTCAAAATTCTATGGCAAAGGAGATCGCAATGTCTCTAATAATGTAACAGTAACTGGTTCATCTAACTGATTTCTAAATTACATATTACTATGTTATTGAAAAATATATACGCATGCTTTTGGAAAGAAACTTTACTTTTTAGCCAAATGCTACCCATGGTGACTTGAACAGGACCCTCAGGCAAAGTGAAGCAGAGCAAGCAAACAAAGGCACGAACCAACCTCCCCCGCAAAACTCACAAACGTTTTTTGGATGCAGGAATATGTCATCATCATAAGCATCGTTGAAACGCACCTTAAATTCGCTTCAGGTGACCTAACGCACCTTAAAACGTGGCGACTCTTCAAATTCCATACCCCTTTCCAAAAGGAAATGAGTTGTCCCAACAAATGTCGAAACCCGGACTCCGCGAGGAAAAATGGGGCGCGACAATAACCATCACAATCGATAAGTCATGCCTATAGGATTCTATTAATTGGTTCTGAATACAATCGCCACTGTCAATCACTTAGACAATATACCTGTAGGACTTAATAACAATTTTGGATTCGAAACTGTGATTCTTTACTATCTGAAGTGCCCAGATGATATTCATTAAAATCAGTGGGCAAACAACAGGTCTTCACACTCGCCTTAATAAAACTGCCTATGTACATCTGTCTTCACGCATAGATATCCTGCCTATAGGAACTTTTAAAATTAATAAATTTTGTCGAATCAATTGCGTGCATTTGTTGTTTTATGTGTGGAGGTCAACATGAGCCCATATCTGCTTTGTTTGAAAGTCCTAACTGTTTTTGCTTGTCTCCTTGTCTTTTACAATTTTGAGCAACTGAGGTTCAGTCTAGAACCACCCCAAATAGAGGTCCTAATTCCTCTAGGTCCATAGGTAAGGGACGGATAGTGCACGCATAGGAAACAAACTAGAATCAACTAAAGCACTTTAGGTAACAACTTAAAGATAGTAATCGAGTAGTAGGAGATGATGGACCGTGCGCTAAATACTATGAGTAACACCCCGACTTGAGGAAGTTACAAAGTATTGCACGGGGTGATCCTTTAGGCTAAAAAATATAGGACCTCCCCCCATTTCCGTTTAAGAATAAGTCGTTTATTTGTCCAAGTTGCTTCCTTTTCCCCTTAGACTAATTCACTTAATTTAAGTTCGACCGGGACCCACCATTGTGGACCTCGAGGGGTGCCTAACGCCTTCCCCTTAAGGTAATTTGAGCCCTTACTCGATCTCTGGTGATGTAAACTGGTATAACACGAGTTATCTACTCTAGGTGCCCAAACGTACCTTAATCCGTTAGGTGGAGACTCTCTAAACCAATTCCTTTTCCCTACCTTCTCATAAAAGGAGTTGTCAAATGTCTAAACCTGATTTCGCGAGAAAAAGGGGGCATGACAGCATGGCGACTCTGCTGGGAATATATTTAGGCTCTTACCATAACGAACTTGATTCGTGAATTAGTCTTTTCAATAAGCATGCCTTTATTATTCTGTTATACTTGCACACCTATTTCCCTTCCCACTCTATGTGAATTTATTTGCCTATCTTCATTCATTTATGATTTCTCTTCCCTGTTTTATTACTTCTTACTATGGAACCTGGATTTTCTCTTTGTTTTCTTTCCAAAATGACTTTACAATTATTAAATACCGCATTTCTCATTTTTCATCGTGCAAATACTTGACAACGTATTATTTTCTTTTTGCATAAATCATGCTCAACATCATATTCCACTCGTGCGTAATTAATACCATAGCAACACTTGATGAGTGTCTGCGCTCTTCCCCTATCACCCTTTTGAATTTGGAAAGGCTTATTTGCGGTATAACTATTGATACCCAATTTTCTCTCAAAATATTTTTAAAATTGCATATATAGCTTCAAAATCATGCATCGATAGCAATTGATATTTTTCCATATTTTTTATTAATTTATCCAACATTTTATTTTCAATAAATAATTATAAAATTTAATTACAAATGATTTCAAGAGCATTTTTGGTTTCATTAATTATTTAGGGTCTTATTAAGGCCAAATTATTTTATAATTAGCCAAATTGGCATCTTTTGGATATAATTGCAATAACTTTGCAATTATATCCCAATCATGTGATTTTATACTATTTTTATCCAGAAATTAGTCATTTGTATTTTTAAAACACTAAGTAATCATTTTAAATTATTTTCTATGCATGAAATTCATTTTTTATGATTAACAACTATTTTTATAAATTATTTAATTAATTCACATTGGCTATTTAACAAATGGCCACTTTTATTTCAATTATAGCCTAATTAATCAGACCCCAACCCAATTAAAACATCCCAAACCCAGGCCCAATCCACCTAAATCCTACCCGACCCAATCCCTTGTCCAATCTGGACCGTTGATCGATTTTAATCAACGGTCCAGATCCCCCCTTTCCTAATTTAACCCTAAAGACTACCCCTTCCCCCTCTCATTTTCTCTCTTCTCTGTGCTGTTACACATCTCTCTCATCTCTCAAACTCTCTCTGCTAGCCTAAGCTTTCACTGGCCGTCACTCGCCGGTAAATATGGTGGTCTCACCACCATCCCCATCCCCATGGCTCTCTTTCTTATGCCGGGTATTGCTGCCTTGAGGTCCCCAAAGGAACCAGAAGGCGGTTCACTCACCTCCCATGGTTTTTCATGTCATTCTCAGGCCATTCATGGCAGTCTGAGTAAGATTCTACCATCTCCGGCTAGAACTTGTGGTTTCTAGGCCGATTCTCTTTCTCTTTGGGTTATCTCTATGAAACCCTAACTATTAGCTCTTGATTTTCTTAGATCTGTAATAGATCTTGGGATATTATGAGTTATTTTGCTGTTTCCTTAAAGGATTTTCCGATTTTTTTTTCAAAATGACTCTTCATATTCAAATTAGGGTTCTTAACCCCTTTTCAAAAACGGTTTTCCTTCTGATTTTTAGTATTATACTATGGTTTTCATCATGTTTAAACGTTTATATCAGTTTCTCTCTTTTATATAAGTTTTTATGTTAAAGCCCTAAGTTTCTTGGTTTTAATCTGTGATTCTGAGTCCGTCTTTGAGTATATGTTCGATTAACCTGCATATGTGTTTGTTTATATGAACATTCTGTGCTTTGTGATATTACCCTATTTTTGTTTATTAGGGATTCCGCTCTTTGTGTCTATTCTTTTAACTCCTTCAAATCATTTACTATGTGCTCTAGGTGAATCCCTGATTTATGCGATTTTACCCTCTTTTTGCTTGTTAGGGTTTCTGATTTTTGCCTATTATGAGTTTTATTCCGTTTGTTCTCGTAAATTTGTGTTAATTCCTCCTAAATCAGTACTATTTTCTATTTGTGAGTCCCTGAATCTTTGGGATTGATTCTTCACTGACCTCGCATGATATTCTCTATTGATTTTAACCTTGTGAAATATTTGCTGACCTTATTTTATGGTCAATTATGTTTTTAAATGATTTTAAGCATTTTCCTTAATTAAAGTATGCTGAACCTAGTCTCTTTTACATGTTCTATGCTATGCTAAAACTACTTCCTTATACTACGCCTTATATGATTTCTTTTCTTATTTAGTGCCTGCTTATTACCGTTTGAATTTGACTCCTTAATTAAAGGAAGCCCTTATACTGATTTGATTCTAATTAGTACATAGTTCCATAACTACTGCTGAACTTTGATTTTTACCTTATTTGCTACCTATTTTTAAAACTATAAATACCCTGCTTTTTCATTAGCTAACACACGAACAAATTGTTCAAAAACTCTCTCTTACACAAAAAAACATTCTTCTGCTCTCTTTTCTCTGGTTACTTACTCCTATTCTAAGTCAGCCAGCTGTAAGCCAAGGTTGATCACTATCCTCTTTGGTTCTTCACTCTGTGTTTTCTCTCTTTTATACTGGTATGTCTTGATTTCAATTTAAGTCTCAAAAATAATATGTTCCTTTTGCTACTTCAATTCATCTTATTTCTAGTATGTTTTTACTTATGGTTTTGCTGTGAAGTTTGCACTTGACTTGGTTGCATTATTGTTCACTTAACAATGTTATGTACTCCCCTCCCTTAGACTCAATATGCTTATGTAATGATATTCCCGGTCTAGTATACCTCCTTCTACCTTACTTATGTTTCTCTGATTACTGGCATGAACTTTCCTGTGGCAAAACAATTTGTACCTTATGTTATTTGGTTCTGAGTAATGCTGAAGTTTATGCTATATCCTTAATCCCTGGATGCCCTAGTACATTGCTGATTTTGTACTTAAGTGTTCATGTAACTGTGTGTTTACCTATGTGTCCCAAATCCCCCATTACCCCTGTTTGGTGTTGCTGAACCTGCCTTGGTTCTGTGTTCTTTGGCTGTGTATGAACCTGTTTAGGGTGCTATGTTTGTACTGTTGCTTATTACTCTACTCTATTTTTCAAAAGTTGTTCTACTAAACATCTCTCTTATTTTACAAGACTATTTCAAACAAGTTTCAAACAGTCATTTTCCTTTAATCTTTCAAAACTATGTCAAGCACTCTCACTCTACTCTTAGACATCTAAGTTCTGCCCCTCTAATGTGTGACTGCTTATGGATTATGAGATCCCTCTGAACTATGATGCATTAGAGTTGGCCCTTCCACACTGCACTTACTCAACTATGTTATGCAATCTAGGTGTGAGCACTGCCCGGGATCCCTTGAGGTCCTTAGGGAACTCTGACATACCCGGATTATATGAAAGGCTGTAACAATCTGGCATTGGAAATTTTGGAAATCTGGGCCTACTTTCAGGCTCATTATAGTGTAACTTCTTATTTTTCTTATCTACTTATGCAATTCACTCAATACCGATTTGTAATAATTTGTTGTAAACGAATATTGGGGATGGATAGTGAAAAGGGAAGAGTATAAATATAGGTTATCTATATCAAGGGTAGAAACCATGCTTTAGATTTACATTTCCTATGTGCGCAATAGAATTCATGTTTAGGACCAATACATGCAGGCATATCATGCATTAGAAACCATGTTCCTAGGTTTTATGTATACTGTTTTCAGCATCTCATTTTGACACTATCACTATCACTTAGAAATCCTGTCTCTAGGATAAATGACATTAATACGAACTGCTATTCATGCAATCATGTCTAATAATACTATAACCTTGTGTACACTTAGAAATCCTACTTTAGGGAATTTTGGCATATCCTGAAATCATAATGTGCATTTAGAATTCCTACTTCTAGGAACTCTGCATATATAAACCATTCTGCATTTTACACGCATATTAGGTATCTTGTTTAGGACCTCATATATACTCGCTCAATCACACTTAGCTAAATTATCGATGCATGAAAAGGATATAAAATAATTTCACCACTTGATTGCCCTGTTTATGTAAAATTGGTCATAACCTCTATGTATCTCTTAACACCTAGAACAACATGCTTTAGGTAAAATAATTCCTACATTGTTTCAATAATTATGGTAACAATTGTGCCTTATCCCACGCCTAGGCAAGCCTTAGGTAACCAATTCTTATAAAACAGAAAAATTGCCTCTTTGTGTTTGTTGCTTAGTGCTTAATAGGCTTAAAATCAGTAGGCAAACTGATTAGGGCCCTGTTTCTGAGTTATAAACTAAGTCTGCATACCTATTATATCCTGATACTCACCTAGACATCATGTCTTAGGATCCTGTTTAATAATACTGCGTTTATTTGTGTTTGAGTCGTGTTGTTTATATGCATTACATGTGGAGGTAAACCTGAGCCTCTTATTTGCTCTTTCCTGCTTTTATGTGCTAAAGTCCTATGTGTTCTTTCTTGTCGCCTTAGCATTTTCTCCTTTAAACCTAAGGGTCTGTCTAGAACTACCCATAGGTAGAGGTCCTAAATTTCTCCAGGGCCATTAAGAAGGGACAGGTAACAGCACGCACAAAGATCGATAAAATTACACTCGCTTTAATAATCGCTAAGGGGTGGGAAAGGGTAGATATGGATATGATGACCGGTGCGCTAATGCCATGTGTAACCCCTCTTTGAGGAGTGATTACCGAGCATAGTACTGATGTGATCCTATAGGATAAATAACCCAGGACTTCCCCCCTATCCTTTACGTATGTGTTTAGACTATAAATCTTTCAAAAAACCTTATATGTATACTTAGGCTTTAATCTTTTCAAATGTGCTTTCAGATGTGTGCTTAGACTGCGAACTCTTTCAAAACCCTTACTTGTTTAAACTTTAATTTCTTATTTGCTACTTTCCTAAATTCACAAAGTTGTTTGGCCGGGAACCACAGTTTTGGACTCTGAGGGGTGCGTAACACCTTCCCATTGGAGTAATTTCAAGCCCTTACCCTATCTCTGGTTATCCAAATCCGTGTTTGTAAATGAACCTTAGTAGGTGCCCTAACGCACCTTAATTCATTAGGTGGAGACTCTTCTATTCCTCGTATATCCCTCCCAAAAGGAAACGAGCTGTCCCAATAATGTCAAAAGCCCTGACTAATCCGAAAGGAGAGGAAAAAGGGGGCGCGACAGCATGGCGACTCTGCTGGGGATTTCTAGGCTTTTACCATTTCAAACTGCCCTGTGAATCTTTACCTCTATTTTGTTAATATTTGCACCTCTTCCCTTTCCCCTTTGTGTGCAATTAATTGTTTATTTCTTTCAAGTATTTAATCTTCCTCAAAAGGCAAAATTGACATGTTTCCTTGTTTCCCTTTGTAATCGCTTTTTAATTACAACTGTTGTATTTACTGCTTTCACAACATGAAAATACATGACTACATGCCTTTAATGCTTATTTATTGCATAATCATGCTCAACATCATACTCCAATCGTGCCAATACAAATCCTATAGCAACGCTCGATGAGTGGTTGCGCTCTTCCTATTTTATATCACCCCTAAATATGGAAAGGCTTATTTGGGGTAAAACTAGTCGATCTGCGGTGTGTTCGACGGTTCCGTGCCTTCCCCCTTGAGTTGTCCGCTCAAGGGTACCAGTCTAAGACCCCATAGAAACCTTACTCTGTTATATTGTACATGCATCATTGTCAAACCTAGTCGAGGGTAATGTATTGTCCACACAATGACCCTTTAAGATAGCCTTGTCCAAAGTCCACCGGGTTTTTCATAATCCCAGTGGACATAATCATGTTCTGTGCATTTATTTGGAGAACTAAATGCTTATATGCTGATCATAAATGCATAAGTAGTCGAATATGGTGGGGGTGAGGGCCTAACTATGTTTGTCTTGCAGAGATATGAAGCACGGGGTCTCTAGATTCGTCATGGTCAGCAATATTCACCCAAAGCTCCTAAATTGGTGGGAGGATCTTCACTCTTGTGATAAGAAACTTGTCAAGATTTACCTGGGTAACTTACCGTCTCTCCTAGACATACAACCGAACAACATGTTTATCGAGTGTCACGACTCGAAATCCCACCTTTCAGGCCGTGACTGCGTCTAACGTTGAACCCGCTAGACAAGCACACGAATACAACGTTTTGACATCTATAAAACAACGTAACAGTAATAAAGCCAATTAACCTTCCACCCCCTACTGGAATATCTCAATTTCCTTAACTTTCAGCCTTTACCGAACATTTCCAAATCACGTCAA
>ML253636.1:16135-42932 GCA_005239495.1 Nicotiana undulata | reverse complement strand
GGCCCTGGTCGTGTTTTCGCGGTCCGCGGTGAAGGGGCTGGGTCACTGGTCCGACTTCAAAGGGTTATATATTTTGATCCACAAGGAAGTTTGAGATGAGTCAAAGACGAAAGTTTAAGCCCTTCGTGTCTAGTTTCTAGAAAGGTAAAGAAATTGTAATTTGAAAATCTGTAGAGAAAGTTATGGTCAAAATACTAAAGCATGTCACTGCAATCATTTTTCTTGGTTTTCTTCAGCTTTTCTTGGCCTTTGCTAGCGCGGCCGCGGTACATTTTTCGCTGACCGCGGTGGGGAACTGAGAGGGGTATAAATAGATGGGAATTTCAGTTATTTTCATTTTTTAAAGCCCTAAAAACATAAGAGGCGATTTTCCAAACACTCTTTCTTCTCCAAAACATTAGTAAGTGATTTCTAACTCATTTTCTTTACTCCTTAACTTATTTTTACAAGGTTTCACCCTAGAATCTAGGCGTAAAATCATGAAATAAAAGTAGAAATTAGGGGTTTTGGGTAGAGTTAGGGTTTTGGGAATTTTGGAAAATTCAACCTCATTTTGGGGTCGGGTTTCAAAACAAACTATATATTTGGGCTCGTGGGGGAATGGGTGATCGGGTTTTGGTCCGAACCTCGAGTTTGGACCAAGTAGGCCCGAGGTCGAATTTTGGTATTTTTGGAAGAATGATAGGAAATGCATAATTAGGCTACGGAATTGGTTTATTGAGTAATTATTGATGTTAATAAGTCAATTATGTCTGGATAATATCGTTTCGGAGTTGGATTCGAGAGGCAAGGCTGTGATTGAGGCTTGACTTGCATTTTTGGAGCCGAGGTAAGTGTTTGGACTAACCTTAGCTTGAGAGAATAGGTATAGAGTCTTAATTGCTATGTGTAATTCATGTCCAACGTATAGGTGAGGTGACGAGTACCTATATGTTGTGGTCAAGCATGCCCGTGGGTCAATTGTGATGAATCATACCGTGTTCTTAAATTCTCTGTACTATAAGTAATTGATGATTTAGAAGTGATACATTGATGTTGTTCCATGACGTTGGAAGTTATCGAATTATTTTTTCAGTTGAGGCTTTTACTGTTTAAATTATATTTCTGAGCGAGTTTGGTTATAGCTGAGTCCCTTGCCGGCACGATAGAATTATATTGAGTATTTCTGTACACTTGAGAATTGTTATTGTTAGTTTTCACATTATATTGTTGTTTTTATATTATTTATCATACGAGGGGACATGCCGTGCTGATTGTTTATTATTTATTGCACGAGGGGACATTCCGTGATGAGTGTTTATTATTTATCGCACGAGGGGACATGCCGTGCCGATTGTTTATTATTTATTGCACGAGGGGACATTCCATGCCGAGTGTTTATTATTTATCGCACGAGGGGACATGCCGTGCCGATTGTTTATTATTTATTGCACGAGGGGACATTCCATGCCGAGTGTTTATTATTTATCGCACGAGGGGACATTCTGTGCCGAGTGATTTTTCTATTATGCACGAAGGGACATTCCGTGCCGAGTGATCGTGAGACTATGCACGAGGGGACATGCCGTGCCTTTTGCTATTCATTATCTGTTCTGAGAAGTTAAATTCCTGCTTTTACTTTTACATTTCAGTTATTACCCTGTTCTACTGTGCTAGTGTTTTGTTGCCCCTTTTATCCCCAGCATGTTCTCCCCGTATATGTTTTTACTTGCTTATTTCCGTCGATATTTTCCTGTTATTATATAGAATTGCACAGGTATGTATATTATTGTCGGTCCTAGCCTCGTCACTACTTTGCCGAGGTTAGGCTCGGCACTTACTCAGTACATGGGGTCGGTTGTACTGATGCTACACCTGCACTTCTTTATGTTGTGCAGACTACGCAGCCGGACCCGGTGGACACTGACGGAGGAAGAATTCTATCAGTTCATTCAGGAGACATCGAGGTAGACCCGCAGACGTTCATGGGCCATGGCGTCACCTCCTACCTTCTCTTTCAATTCTATCTTATTTTATAGTTTCAAAGACAGTCATATGTACTTATTTTCAGACCATTGTATTTAGTAATCTCATAGATAGTTCGTGAGTATGTGACACCAGTTCTGGGTTATATTTATGGGTTTTATTTTGAAGCTTGCTATATTATTTTGAACTTAGTTAACTTTCATATTGTTGACCACCGTTGTCTTAGTTATCTTGTTCATTTTAGTTGTTAATGAGTTTATTTAGTTCAAACGTTGGCTTGTCTAGCGGGTTCAACGTTAGGCGCCATCACAACCTGAAGGTGGGATTTCAGGTCGTGACAAGTTGGTATCAGAGCTCTAGGTTGCTTAGGTCTCACTACTCACGGACAAACTTGGTAGAGTATGAGGGATCGGTACGGAGACGTCTGTATTTATCCCCCAGAGGCTGCAAAGTTAGGAATGACTCCACATTTCTTCATCTACATCGTGCGAATTTATTCTATCATTGATGGTTGAACTTGCCTACTCTTGTCCTCTCACTAATCACGACAATACGCGAAGCGTCTACGACCGGACAAGAGATGAATCCCCAATGACAACTACGATCAAGGGAAGAGATAGAAGTAGAGCGCAGTCTAAGGCTCGGACATAAGCACTTATGGTATAGTCTCAAATGGATCTAGATGCGGAGGTCCTAGCTCAGTCAGTACATGTTGGACTAGTTCGGATTCCGGAATGGTTTATAGCTACTCCATTGATGCCGGATGCACTAGTCCGTTTATTGAGGTTGGACAAGGTACCAAACAAGTTCCACTCCATTTCAGCGGTATATCTTTTGAGGACCCACATGATTTTTCTTGACCGCTTCCATGAAGTATTGCACACCCTGGGAATAAGTGTAAAGCAACGGGGTTGATTTATATGAGCTGTGAAGTTTAACAACGTGGATTATCAGGTGTTGTGACCTATGACTTCGTGCCACGTTGGGAAGTCCACTGTCAAGGAATAGATTGCGAGGCCATGTGTTATATCGATTTTGGATTTGAACGTATAAGGCCAAGGATTTTGTAGGAGATAAGGCTGGGGATTTTGGTACGTCTGCCTCCTTAATAACCTTATACTTCAGTACCAAAGGAGTTATTCAAACAACAAGTCTACAAAAGTCTACTCAGCGTGGGAATTTCGGCGACTCAGGGCAGGTTGATACCTTATGTCGGCTAGTGGTAGAAATTGTCCTAGACTTGGGAGAGTCATATTTCATCAGAGCACTCAGGCTACGTGCCCATACAACTCAAATACATGACCACCTGGGGAAAAGGAGTCGGAATGTCGGAATGTCGGAAGTGGAGGTTAGATTCCTAGAGGTGGAGACCCAGTCTGTTGATATATTTTCTATGGTATGGATGAGGTCGATACACTAAATGGTTTCATTAAAAGAACAATCTCTAATTATTATAAAGTGATGATTTTCTGAACTTAATTCGGTTATGTCTATCTAATAAAAATTCTTCTAACATGCTCCTCTTTCGGTTGAGCTTCGTAACTCAAAAAAAAAAAAAAAAACTCTACTTATGTGAATACTTGTATTGAGAAATTCTATGGGGATAACTGTGTTTACCATTACGTGTTGAAATTTTGCTTAACGGAAAATATTTAAATGAAGGAAATGGAATGTTTCGATTGACACGATATGCATATTACTTGTGATTCAGAATCGAGGACGAGATCCTCGCGTGTTAATATGATTTGGTATATTTAGACCGGGCCTCGAGCCGCGGTGGAAGACGTGTAAAGATGAGATCCTTGTGCTGGAAATTCTTGTGTTTAAATTCTCCCTTGTGAATTAAATTTTGTTTTGTTTTTACTTTAGTACTTGTAGGGTGTCATGCTTGTTAAATTTATTAATTATGTACAAAATAAGAGTAATAAAAATAACATTAATTAATAAATAAATAAATAGATAAACTAATTAACTATCTGTGTGTAATTTGCCAAATTCGTGCTATAATTATGGAGCCTTAACCTACAAGGTAGGTGCCCGCCCCAGGTGGCGTTAGATGAGGCACGTTATTTTGGGTAATTATGAGGTCTTCAAGCATCGTATCTCGATATCAGTATTGTGAAGGAATTGAAGGAGCAGTTACAGGATTTGGTGGGTAAAGGCTTCATTAGGCCTAGTGTTTCTCCTTGGGGTGCTCCAGTGTTGTTTGTTAAGAAGAAAGATAGCTCAATGAAGGTGTGTATTGACTACCGGCAATTGAACAAGGTTACTATTAAGAATTAATGTCAGTTGCCGAGGATTGACCATTTATTTGATCAGCTTCAGGGTGCTACAATGTTTTCCAAGATAGACTTGAGATCTGGCTACCATCAGCTGAGGATTTGGGCGTCTGATGTCCCTAAGACGGCCTTTCGCACTCGTTATGGGCATTATGAGTTTTTGGTGATGTCATTTGGGTCGACAAATGCCCCCGCTGATTTTATGGAGTTGATGAACCGTATGTTCAGGCCATTTTTAAACTCATTTGTGATTGTGTTTATTGACGATATTCTGATTTACTCCCGTATCCGAGAGGAGCATGAGCAGCACCTTAGAGTGGTTCTTTAGACTCTGAGAGATAGGCAGTTGTACTCCAAGTTTTCTAAGTGTGATTTCTGGTTGAGTTTGGTGGCATTTTTGGGCCACGTAGTGTCGGCAGAGGGTATTCAGGTGGATCCCAAGAAGATTTCAGCAGTGAGAGATTGGTCTAGGCCCACTTCAGCCACATAGATTCGGAGTTTCTCGGGCTTAGCAGGTTATTATCGCCGATTTGTGGAGGGATTTTCATCTATCGCAGCCCCGATGACCAGGTTGACCTAGAAGGGTGCCCAGTTCAGGTGGTCGGATGAGTGTGAGGCGAGCTTTCAGAAGCTCAAGACAGCCTTGACCACGACACCAGTGTTAGTGTTGCCCACAGGTTCAGGACCGTATACCCGTGTATTGTGATGCTTCACGAGTTGGACTTGGTGCAGTGTTGATGCAGGATGGCAAGGTCATAGCATATGCTTCTCGTCAGTTGAAGGTTCACGAGAAGAATTATCCAGTTCATGACTTGAAGTTAGCAGTGATTGTTCATGCCTTGAAGATTTGGAGGCATTACTTGTATGATGTGCCATGTGAGGTGTTTACAGATCATAAGAGTTTACAATATCTATTCAGGCAAAAGGAGTTGAACATGAGGCAGAGAAGGTGGTTAGAGTTACTGAAAGATTATGATATTACCATTCTCTAATATAGTAGTAGCTACGCACAGACCCTCGTCACCTTGTGCGTGCGTAGCCCTCCGAAAATAAGGACATGCAATTAATTATAATCACCTATGGGGACAATTCCCTCTTACAAGGTTAAAAAGGAGACTCACCTCGTGCCGAACCTACTTTCTGGGTCAAGAATGCGCCCGAAACTCCAAAGTCGTCTCCCAAGGACTCGGAACTAGTCAAATGATGTATAAATACATTAATTTATACTCAAAGGCATGAAATTCCCCTATTTACTTAGTTATTTCAACTTACTTTGAAGAATCTCAAAATACACCCCCGGACCCACATGCTCGGATTTTGGAAATTTTCGAAGGAAACACTCACCCATAGCCTAAGGATCAATAATATATAGTTTTGTATGATTTCATGGCAAACTCCTTGGTAATTCTCCCATGTTTCATAAAACCTAGGTTTTTACTCTAACCCATGATTTTCCACTAATTAGTGTGTTAATATACCTAAGAATTCAAGTATTCAACTTAATTTATAGTAGGAATTACTTACCTCATAGTCTCTAGGTGAAATCTCCTCTTTGAAAGCTCCCAAAATTGCCCCAAGTGAAGAAAAATGGCTCAAAAGGGACTAAGTCCCGTTTTAATCTAACACTGCCCAACTGCCCCTTGTATGCGATCGCAGCAGGGGCAATGCGATCGCAATGGTCAACTGGCCAGGGCCCCTGAAGGCCTACAGTGCGATCGCGGAGGATAGCTGGGCTAGTACTATGCGATCGCGGGGGAGGGGGAATGCGAACGCGGAGAACAAAAGCTGGGCCAGGCCACCGCCTTACCCTGTGCGAACGCGCACAGCCCTTTGCGATCGCATAGGGCATTTCCCCACACCCTGCCAATTCCTTCTATGTGATCGCGTGAGTGCACACGAGATCGCATAGAAGGAAACCAGACTGTGAAAATCTGGTGTTTTGCATTTAGCTCCGAAGGGTCTGAAACTCACCCGAGCCCCTAGGGACCCCGTCCAAAGGCACTGGCAAGTCTGTATTCATGATACAGACTCACTCGAATTTTCAGAACATGAAAAATAACAACGAAACTAAGAATCCGACCCCAAAACCAAATTGAATCAAACTTTGAACTTCAAGTTCTAGATTTCGCTTTCAATGCGCCGAACCTACCTATACTACTCGGAATGATACCAAATTTTGCAAGCAAGTCATAAATGACATACCAGAACTATTCCCGATCTCGGAATTCCGTTCGTACTACGATAACTAAAAAACACGTTCCAAACCTCAATTTGAACTTAAGGAAACTCTTATTTCGTTATTTGGCGCCGAAACGCTCCCGGGTCATCCAAAACCCATTTCGGACATACGCACAAGTCTGAAATCATCATCCAAAGCTACTTGAACCGTCAAAACTCGATTCCGAGGTCGTTTACGTAAAACATTGACCGAAGTCAAACTTGGCCTTAAAGGCCAACCTTAAGGAACTAAGTGTTCCTATACTACTCTAAACTCTTCCGAATCCCGAACCACCCATCCCCACAGGTCATAAATCATAAAAAGCCACTACGGGAAGTCTCATTCAGGGGAACATGGTCCTATAATGCAAAATGACCGGTCAGGTCGTTACATTCTCCACCTCTTAAACAAACGTTCGTCCTCGAGCGGGTCTAGAATCATACCTGAAGTGCTGAATAAGTGTGAATATCTGCTCCGCATGTCCTCCTCGGACTCCCAAGTCGCCTCTTCGACTGGTTGGCCCTCCACTGGACCTTTACGGCAGAAACTCTCTTGGATCTCAACTGGCGGTCCTGCATGTCAATAATAGCAACTGGCTCCTCCTCGTAGCCCAACCTCTCGTCCAACTGAATGGTGCTGAAATCAACCATGTGAGAGAAGTCGGCGTGGTACCTCCGGAGCATGGATACATGAAAGACCGTATGAACTCCTGATAAATTGGGAGGTAAAGCAAGCTCATAAGCAACCTCTCCGATCCACCTCAATACCTCAAAAGAACCTATAAACCTTGGGCTCAGCTTGCCCTTCTTCCCGAATCTCATGTTACCCTTCATCGACAAGACTTTCAACAGGACCTTATCTCCCTCCATAAATGATACATCACACGCCTTCTCATTCGCGTAACTCTTTTGTCTGGACTGTGCTGTGCGGAGCCTCTCCTAAATCAACTTCACCTTCTCCAAAGCATCCTTCACCAGGTCGGTGCCATATAGCTTAGCCTCGCCAGGCTCAAACCACCCGATAGGAGAACGACATCGCCGACCATAAAAAGCCTCAAATGGAGCCATCTCGATGCTGGACTAATAACTATTATTGTAAGCAAACTCGGCTAAAGGCAAGAAATGGTCCCACTGACCTCCAAAGTCAATCACGCATGCCCTGAGCATGTCCTCCAATATCTGAACTGTACGCTCTGACTGACCATCAGTATGAGGGTGAAATGTTTTGCTGAGATCTATCTGGGTATTCATCTCACTATGCAATGCTCTCCAGAAGTGCGAGGTGAACTAAGGACCTTGATCTGATATAACGGACACCAGCACACTGTGCAACCGGACTATATCCCGAATGTAGATCTGGGCTAACCTCTCAGAAGTATAAGTAGTAGCTACTGGAACGAAATGCGCCGATTTGGTCAACCTATCCACAATGACCCAAACCGCGTCAACCTTCCGCAAAGTCTGAGGCAACCCAACCACGAAGTCCATAGTGATGCGCTCCCTTTCCACTCAGGAATGGGCATCTGCTGAAGTAGGCCTCCTGGCCTCTGGTGCTCATACTTGACCTGCTGACAATTAAGACATCTAGCCATATACTCCACTATGTCCTTCTTCATCCGCCTCCACCAGAAATGCTGCTTCAAGTCACGATACATCTTCGTAGCACCAGGATGAACAGAATACCGTGAACTGTGAGCCTCCTCTAGAATCCTCTCCCTAAGGCCATCAACATTAGGAACACACAAACGGCTTTGGAGTCTCAGAACACCATCCTCACGCATAGTAATCTCCTTGGCACCACCCTGAACCACTGTCTCCCGTAGCTCTGCCAAACACGGATCATCGTACTGTCGGGCCTTAATCTCCCTCAATAATGAAGACTGAGCAACCACATGTTCAAGAACTCGGCGAGGCTCTGAAAGGTCCAATCTCACCAGGCGTTAGCCAAGGACTGAATGTCCAAGGCTAGGGGTCTCTCCTCTGCTACAATATAATCCAAACTACCCATACTCTCCCCCTTCCTTCTCAAGGCATCCGCTACCACATTTGCCTTGCCTGGATGATAAAGAATGGTGATGTCATAATCCTTCAGTAACTCAAGCCACCTTCGCTGCCTCAAATTAATATCCCTCTGCTTGAACAAGTGTTGTAAGCTGCGGTGATCTGTATAAACCTCACAGGACACCCCATACAAGTAATGCCTCCAAATCTTAAGGGCATGAACAATCGCCGCCAACTCCAAATCGTGCATAAGGTAATTCTTCTAATGGACCTTCAGCTGGCGCGAAGCATAAACAATAACTCTCCCCTTCTGCATCAACACACACCCCAAGCCAACGTGTGAAGCGTCACAATATACTGTATACATCCCAGAACCGGAAGGCAATATCAAAACTGGTACTGAGGTCAATGCTGCCTTGAGCTTCTGAATGCTCGCCTCACACTCGTTGGACCATCGGAACGGGGCATTCTTCTGAGTCAATATAGTCAATGGGGCTGCAATGGAAGAAAATCCCTCCACAAATCGCCGATAATAGCTTACTAGACCCAAGAAACTTCTGATCTATGTAGCTGACGTAGGACGTGGTCAATTCTGAACTGCCTCAATCTTCTTAGGATCAACCTTGATACTCTCTTCGGATACCACGTGTCCCAAGAATGCCACTGAATCCAACTAAAACTCACACTTGGAGAACTTAACATATAGCTTCTGTTCTCGCAAAGTCTGGGGCACAACTCTCAAATGCTGCTCGTGCTCACCCAGGCTACGTGAGTAAATCAGAATGTCATCAATGAAGACAATGACAAAAGAATCAATATACTGCCGGAACACCCTGTTCATCAAGTCCATAAATGTTGTTGGGGCATTAGTCAAGCCAAAGGACATCACCAAAAACTCATAATGGCCATATCTCGTACGAAAAGCAGTCTTCCAAAAGTCCGAGTCCCGAATCTTCAACTGGTGGTACCCCGATCTCAAGTCGATCTTAGAAAACACCCGAGCACCCTGCAACTCGTCAAACAAATCATCGATGCGCGGCAATGGATACTTATTCTTAATGGTGACCTTGTTCAGCTGGCGGTAGTCAATACACATCTGCATGGACCCATCTTTCTTCTTCACAAATAGCACTGGAGCACCCCACGGTGACACACTCGGCCTGATAAACCCCTTAGAAAATAACTCCTCAAGCTTTTCCTTCAACTCCTTCAACTCTTTCGGAGCCATATGGTACGGGGGAATGGAAATAGGCTGGGTGCCTGGGGCTAAATCAATACAAAAATCTATATCACGATCCGGAGGCATGCCCGGAAGGTCTGAAGGAAAAACATCAGCAAACTCTCGAACTACTGGCACTGAATCAATCATCGGAGACTCGGCGGTGGTGTCCCGCACATAAGCAAGATACGCCAGACAACCCTTCTCGACCATATGTCGAGCCTTCAGGAAGGAAATAACTCGACTGTTGCACTAACTGAGGAACCTCTCCACTCCAGCTTAGGCAACTCGGGCATGGCTAGGGTAACCGTCTTGGCATGGGAATCCAAGATGGTATGATACGGAGATAGCCAATCCATGCCCAGGATAATCTCGGAATCAACCATATCGAGAAATAAGAGATCCGCTCTAGTCTCGAACCCACAAAATGTAATCACACAGGACGGATAAATCTGGTCTACCACCACAGAATCGCCCACGGGAGTGGACACATAAATAGGAGTATCCAAGGACTCGCGAGGAACATCCAGGAAACAAGCAAACAAGGCTGATACATATGAATAAGTGGATCTTGGATCAAATAACACTGATACCACTCCACCACATATTGAAATAGTACCTGTGATCACGGCATCTGAGGCCACTGCATCTAATCGGGCCGGAATAGCATAGTATCTGGCTGGTGCACCGGAAGACTGACTCCCACTGGGATGAATAGAAGCTGGCTGAGCTCCCCCTGCCTGGCCTCCACCTCTAGGACGACCTCTACCAGCTTGTCCTCCACCTCTGGGTGGACGGGGTGTCGGTGCTGAGAATGTAGGTTGATAACTCTACTGAACGGCTTTTCCCCAAAGCCTGGGACAAGTCCTCCTCATATGGCCTGGATCCCCATACTCATAACATCCCCTCGGAACCATAACCTGCTGCTCTGAAGATGAAGAACACTGGATAGTCGGGGGACGATGAGAACTCTCTAGCATAGCACTGACGTAAAGGTTAGAAGACCCCTGATGACCGGAATACCCGCCGGAGGAACCCTGAATGGCTGGTGGACGGTAAGAACTCTACGGCATGGCGCTGAAATAGGGCCTCACTGGAACACCACGGGGAGGTGGTAATGGAGCTGAATATGGAGGCCTGCTAGGCTGGTCCCTACCGAACTGACTTCTACCCCTAGCTGGGGCACCTCTGAAATCTCCAGAAAACCTAGATCTCTTGTCTTGCTGACCCTGCTCTCTGCCCCTCGATCGATAGCCCTCAATTCGGCGAGCTATCTCGACCACAAGCTGATAGGGAGTCCCCATATCCACCTCTCGGGCCATGTTGGCCCTAATACCTGAGCGCATCCCAGCTACAAATCTCCGCACTCTCTCAGCATTAGTAGGAATTATCATAAGGGCATGACGAGACAACTCAGAAAACCTGGCCTCGTAGTCTGTCACTGACATCTATCCCTGCTCTAGCTGCTCAAACTGATACCGCAGCTCTTCCCTCTCGGAGGGTGGAATATATCTGTCCAGGAACAACTGAGTGAACTGTTCCCAAGTGATGGAAGGGGAACCTTCCGGTCTACCAAGGATATAAGACTGCGACCATTTGCGGGTCCTACCCTCTAACTGAAAAGTAGTGAAGTCGACTCCATTGGACTCCAATATCCTCATGTTGTGCAGTCTGTCCCTGCACCTATCAATGAAGTCCTGGGCATCCTCGCCCCACTCACCTCCGAATACAGGGGGATGAAATCTAGTCTGTCTATCCAATAACTTTTGCAGACCGCCGTCCGCAGCTGGTCTGAGCTCAGATGTTGCTGCTACAGGCTGGGCTCCGCCCACGGGTAGTGTACCCAGGGTCTGATTTACTACAGGTGCATGTCCTGCGGCCTGGGCAGTAGGGGTCTGGACTCCCCCTCCCGCCTGAGATGTGGCAGTATCCGCTGGAAATAAACCAGCCCGAGTCATAGTGTCCATAAACCGCATCATACGGCCCATGACCTCCTGGAAGCCTGGTGCAATCGTGAAGTCCATCGGAGCTGGATCTGTTGAGGGCACCTCGCCCTGCTCCTCAGTAATCGGATCCTCTGCCGGATCCGCTGGGGGTGCTAATGGAACAGCTTTGGGATGCCCTCGTCCCCTACCTCGGGCCGATGCTCTCCCCCAGCCTCTGCCATGGCCTCGGACGGAGGGGGTAGCGGCATCTCCCAGGTATGGAACGTCAGCTGCGCGCGTCCTCACCATCTGTGAGAGAATAGAAGAGTGAGATTTGGTATACCATCGACTACACGATAGAATATGAATAAAGAGAGGTTTCCTAACACCTTATAGCCTCCCGAAGATAAGTACAGACGTCTCCATACCGATCCGCAAGACTCTAATGGGTTTGCCCGTGACTTGTGAGACCTACGTGAACCTAGAGCTCTGATACCATGTTGTCATGACCCAAAATTCTAACTCAGGTCGTGATGGCGCCCAACACCGATGTCAGGCAAGCCAACACTTGTTTTACTAGCGAGATTTCCTTTTTACATAAAATGTTCCATTACTTACCAAGTTTTAAGTTTAAAATCATTAAGTGAAAACAGATAAATTACCCAACTTGAACTAATGTAACCAAAAGGATCATAATCAACATATACAGTTCCAAAAATGTAATGTCTACTACGTGTGCTAGGAACTAGTGTCACAAGTCTACAGGCGGACTACTAGAATATACAAAAGATAGAATAAACTGTTCTACTATCTGAAAGAAGTAGACATATATAAACAAAAGACAACTCCATAGTGTTGCTGAGAAACGTAGAGGGAAGCAGCTCACCGTGAAGTCAGGTCCAGAATATACTCTCAGGATCGAGCTCCGGTCTGATAACCAGATGCACCTGCCTCAGAACCTGTACAATTAAGTACATAAGCGTAGCATGAGTACATAAACAGATATGTACTCAGTGAGTATCCCGTCTAATATCGAATAAGTAGTAACGAGAGGTCGACGTGATACTTACTAGGGTCAAAATGTAATAATATAATTAAATGAAGGCTAGGCAGGGATAGCAGTCGTAATAATCACAAAGTCATGAAATATCAAGTATAAATTACTAATTTACCTTTGCACGTCAAATTTCACTAGCATATAATGTACTAAATTTCCTTTTTACATGAATCAAATTATACAAGTATCACAAAGTCCCAGTCAAATTATATAGCACATAGTATGCTGAAAGGGTACGACCGAAGCATTGCAAAAATAAATTTGCATTGTCGAGGGTCAAACGACTCGAACCATAGATGCATCTATTACCCCGCTCGTGAATCGAACATGCGACGCGATTGACATAATGATAGGTCTATCCTGCTCACGAATCATACACGCGACACGGGTGCCCATACACATACACACAATTATCAAGAATCAAAGGATTTAACAGAGATTATGCTTGAAGACAAGAATTTAAGCAATGTAATTTTGAATGTAACTTCCTAAATATCTTCATACCAATTCGAGGATACTAAGCAACTCAAAATACATTTAAGGTCACATACAAGGCACAAAAAAGCATGCTTGTGAGTCCTAAAACTACCCAACATAATATAGTAGTAGCTACGCACGGACCTTCGTCACCTCCTGCGTGCGTAGCCCCCAACAAATAAGGACAATCAATTAGTTATAATCACCTATGGGGACAATTCCCTCTTACAAGGTTAGAAAGGAGAAACACTTCATGCCGAGCCTACTTTCCGGGTCAAGAATGCGCCCGAAACTCCAAACTTGTCTCCCAAGGACTCGGAACTACTCAGATGATGTATAAATACATTAATTTATACTCAAAGGCATGAAATTCCCCTATTTACTTAGTTATTTCAACATACTTTGAAGAATCCCAAAATACACCTCCGGGCCCACATGCTCGGATTCCGGAATTTTTTTGAAGGAAACACTCACCCATAGCCTAAAGATCAATACTATATAGTTTTTGTATGATTTCATGGTAAACTCCTTGGTAATTCTCCCATTTTTCATAAAACCTAGGTTTTTACTCTAACCCATGATTTTCTACTAATTAGTGTGTTAATCTACCTAAGAATTCAAGTATTCAACTTAATTTATAGTAAGAATTACTTACCTCACAGTTTCTAGGTGAAATCTCCTCTCTGAAAGCTCCCAAAATCGCCCCAAGTGAAGAAAAATAGCTCAAAAGGGACTAAGTCCCGTTTTAATCTAACACTGCCCAACTGCCCCTTGTATAAGATCGCAGCAAGGGCAATTCAATCGTGATGGTCAACTGGCCAGGGCCCCTGAAGGCCTACAGTGCGATCGCGGAGGCTAGCTGGGCTAGTACTATGCTATCGCGGGGGAGGGGGAATACGAACGCAGAGAACAAAGCTGGGTCAGGCCACTGCCTTACCATGGGTGCGAATGCGCACAGCTCTTTGCGATCGCATAGGGAATTTCCCCACACCCTGCCAATTCCTTCTATGCGATCGCGTGAGTGCACCCGCGATCGCACAGAAGGAAACCAGATTGTGAAAATCTGGTATTTTGCATTTAGCTCTGAGGGGTCCAAAACTCACCCGAGCCCCTCGGGACCCCATCCAAAGGAAAGGGCAAGTCTGTATTCATGATACGAACTCACTCAAATTTTTGGAACATGAAAAACAACAACGAAACTAAGAATCCGACCCCAAAACCAAATTGAATCAAACTTTGAACTTCAAGTTCTAGAATTCGCTTTCAATGCGCCGAACCTACCTATACTACTCGGAAAGACACCAAATTTTGCAAGCAAGTCATAAATGACATACCAGAACTATTCCTGGTCTCAAAATTCCGTTCGTACCTCGATAACACAAAAACACGTTCCAAACCTAAATTTGAACTTAAGGAAACTCGTATTTTGCTATTTGGCGCCGAAACACTCCCGGGTCATCCAAAACCCATTCCGGACATACACACAAGTCCGAAATCATCATACGAAGCTACCGGAACCGTCAAAACTCGATTCTGAGGTCGTTTACTCAAAACATTGACCGAAGTCAAACTTGGCCTTAAAGGCCAACCTTAAGAAACTAAGTGTTCCTATACTACTCTAAACTCTTCCAAATCTCGAACCACCCGTCCCCACATGTCCTAAATCATAAAAAACCCACTATGGGAAGTCTCATTCAGGGGAACGGGGTCCTATAACACAAAACGACCGGTCGGGTCGTTACAAGTTAAGGACACTTGGTCCTTAACTTTGAGTTTCAAGTTAAAATGTTAAGGACACTTGGTCCTAAACTTCAAGGTTCAAGTTCAAATGTTAGGACATTTGGTCATTAACTTTGAGTTCCAAGTTCAAAAGTTAAGGACACTTGGTCTTGAACTTTAACTTAGAAGTTCAAAAGTTAAGGACACTTGGTCCTGAACTTAGGCTAACAAGTTCAAAAGTTAAGGATAGGCAGTCCTTAACTTACAGTTACAAGATCAAAAATTAAGGACAATAGGTCCTTAACTTTGACTTACAAATTCAAAAGTTAAGGACGCTTGGTCCTGAACTTAGAGTTCCAAGTTCAAAAGTTAAGGACATGTAGTCCTGAAGTCCTGAAGTCCTGAAGTCCTGAACTTAGAGTTACAAGTTCAAAAGTTAAGGACATGTAGTCCTGAAGTTAGGTTCAAAAGTTAAGGACATGAGCAGAAGGGTATTTTCGTCCCGGAAATTAAAGTTTATTAAAGCAGTGGCTAAAGACTAAAGATATTTTAAACAGTGGCTTAAAAGTAAATACATATGTTATTAGTGGCTAACCGTGCACTTCCCCCGATAATAGCAGCAGTGTCGAGTCCATTTGGACTAGGCCAGAGTTCAGAACAAACTCAACAGGCCCAAAGAGAGCGTTCATGAAAAAGAAATGGAAATAAGGATTAGTATAGATTCATTTCAAAATTATAAGTAAAAGACATAAATGCAATAATGATGTTTCTATATGCAACACATGATTAATGTAACGAAATGGGCAGACAAGGATATGGTATTAGTTCCCAAAGGATTGATAGGGATTAGCCCCCGAGCATTAAAGGATCTTTAACCAAGGCTTATAAGTATAAAAGGATCTTCCTTTAAATCCCTGACACTTCAAAGTTCACGAGGGTCTTATGGATCCCGAGCATGCTTGTGTTAGTGAGGGATATACTCAAAAGATGATCAGTTCATGGTCAAAATCAATGGCTGCTGACCCCAGCCTTTTACCAAAGGAAATCAAGAATCTTTATGTTGTTATTCAAGAATCTAGAATCTAAGTCAAAATTTGAGGCAGGGATCACTTGTGCAAAAGAAACAAGAATCAATCAAGTATGTTAATCATTAGACATGTGAGCATATAGTCAAGTTCTAAAACAAGGATCACGTCTACTCCCTCATTTATAACACCAGGATTAAAATGTAATGCCACAGGAAATAACCCTTTACATTATCTAGAATCATGGTAAGTAATGAATCATAAACCAATTACATGAAAAAAGAAGTAGAGACATATTCTTACTGGTGTCATTTCTAAGTACAAACATGTTTGTAATTGGAATTCTATTTCCAGAACTAGCGTACTACACATAGGTCATGAGTGTGAGCCAACTAACCCTTAAATCGCATATAAAAAGGCAGAAAATCTATCTCATCTTATCATGTTTCACAAAGTGTTCACATCACTTGAGACAGAGTTTGAAGTGAATCTAACATAGTGAACCAAGTATGGAGGTTAACGGATTCCAACAAGCGGACCGTAATATATTCACAAAAAGATATTGATAGTGGCAAGATACCTCAACCAATGCTTAAACTGAATTGTATATGATCATGCTTAAGTTATACTACTCATATTTTGAATAAACAACCATGCTCGAGACAGAAAACGCATTTTGGATGCCACACAAGTTACAATTAATCACATACATATCCAGCATAACCCAATTAGCCAAAAGAGCAATAAAAAGATTAACAGCTTTAGCTCTGCAACATTATAACATTAGCTGAATTGGTCCATCTACCTTAGGGCTAGTGGATAACTGAACAGGTTGTAAATTTGATGGGATGTATTCTGTTTTGATAATCTAACAAACTTTCATGTGAAGAACCAGATAAAGGACCTGATATGTAGCCAGCACAACCAGTCAGCTTTAACTCAAGAATTCTGGACAGTGTACTGTTGAACTCATAGGGAACAACTATGGACCTGATCCCTTGACAGTCTCACAGACGAAATTGCAAGTCAACTCTACAACTGGAAAGCTGTGACAGAAAACTGACTGCCTGCAACTGTACCAGCTACAGTGCAGTAACACTGCATCAGTCACTTCCCATTGGTTGAGAAGTGTACTATCTAGGTATGTGCATCCTCCTTGGCATGTCCTAGGGTTATAATATCTTGTTTAGAGACAAACAAGATATTCACTTGAGCATTTACTAAAAACATTATCTCAAGCATTGAAAAGGGCTCTAGCATTGAATACTCAAGTGTGTCAAGAGCAAGAAGACAACTCCACTAAGAAGGACCGGTTTCACCTTGTGTCGTTAGTGTCCTTAGTTGAGTTGTAATCTTGCATTTTGTTTTTCATTGTATCCTATTTGCTTTTGTAGAAGCACCATGTTATGAATCTCTCAACCACAAACCTCGTGTGTTTGTGTCGTGACTAGTATATCCACAAGTGAAAAGTCTTTGTAACTAGAGAGTGACAAAGTGGCTTGTAATAGGCTTAGTGTGTTAAAGTCTTCGTAAGAAGGTCATTACAAAGTGGCTTGTAATAGATTAGATTACAAGTTAGTGAAGTTGAAATCCTACAAGTGTAGGTCGTGGTTTTTGTCCCCTTGAGTGGGATTTTTCCATGTAAAAATTCCGTGTCTCTTTTACTTGCTTTCTTAGCGTACTCCTCCGAGGGAACTGGTAGAGGACCAGGTCTCTCTAGAGTTTGGCGGACTCACAAAAACTATCAATTGGTATCAGAGCAGGTTCTTTCTAAATGGTTAACACCTAGAAAGGATCTCTAATGGCTGCTCCACCAAACTTTGAAGAAGGACAATCAACATACCGACCTCCTAGATTCAATGGTCAATACTATGGGTGGTGGAAAACCCGTATGCACGACTTCATAATGGCTGAAGATTCAGAGTTGTGGGACATCATCTGTGATGGTACTCATGTTCCTATGCATAAGGTAGGAGAGGCAGGTCTGTTTGTGCCAAAGACCAGGAAGGATTTCAACGATGTTGACAGAAAAGTAGTGGAAAAGAACTTTCTTGCAAAGAAAATTCTGGTATGTGGTATAGGACCTGACGAGTACAACAGGATCTCAGCATGTCAATCAGCCAAATAAATTTGGGAAGCAATGCAAACAACTCATGAAGGAACAACGCAAGTGAAGCAGTCCAAAATCGACATGCTCACTACTGAGTATGAACTGTTGAGGATAAATGACGATGAATCTATACAGGATATGCATACTAGATTCACCTCCATCATTAATGAGCTTCACTCACTGGGAGAGGTCATTCCTAGAAACAAGCTAGTGCGAAAGATTCTAAGTGTTTTGTGTCACGCCCCAAAACTAAGGGACACGACCGGCGCTCGACCGGGTAGCCCCAGTCAAGCAGACATGGATTTCCTTTTCCTTCCCACGTATTACCCCAAAATTTCCAATGTATATTATTCAGTTACAATTGAGACACATTCTTACAATCTAAAATTAAACCATAGAATTCTGTCATTACCAACATGTAGTACAATACTTACAAAATATACATAACACACAGTTTTACTTTACGTGGTCTACAAGTCATACTGCCCAAAATACATAAGTACATAACCCACACTTCCTGTCTACGGAGCCTCTAAGAGTACGAAGGAGTTATATATAATACTTGCCGGTAACAAGGCTCCGGCTATACCTTACACAAATACCAAAATGAAAATCCGGAAGAAAAGGTGGCATGAACCACACTGGGCCCCGAGAGGAGAGGGGCTCACCAAATCAGCTGATAGGACGTAGAGGAGGCACTACTGTCGGTGGGCTGGAGTACTTGCTATAGAACCACCTACAATCATCACAAGAATGTAGAGCCCCCGGCAAAGGGACGCAGTACATTTGAATTGTACTGGTATGTATGAACAAACTTTACTCTAAGTNACTTCATCATAATCACAATCTAAATTCCACCCTTGTCCCTTCTCACATTTCACCCTTATTTCTTCTGTTGCGGCGCGCAACCCAATCCCACTGACAGCTGTTGCGGCGTGCAACCCAATCCCACCTGACAACTATTGCGGCGTGCAACCCGATCCCACCTGACAACTGTTGCGGCGTGAAACCCGATCCCACCTGACAATCACAATCACACCATTATCACTTCTCACATATCACCCTTATCTCCCCTGTTGCGGCGCGCAACCCGATCCCACCTGACAATTACAATCACACCAACGATGACAAATCACAGTTCAATCACAGAAAATTTCAGCAATAAGAATACAGCTTCTTTACATAGCCTTTAGCATATACATTCATACTCTTGGATTCATTATCCTTCTAGCACCGTTTTACATAGCATGGTAGTGTGGTGATCAACTAAAGACAGACAAGTAGTACACTTCTCACTTCAACATAATTCGGACAACCAGTTGCACATATTCATAACAATACACGTACCGTATGCTCGAACACCACAAGTGATTTTACAAAGATTAAAGTTAGCCATACATACCTGGAGTCGAGTTTCCCTTTTTAACTTTTACTCACAAATCACCGAACCGACTAGTACCGTCAATCTAGTTCACAATTAAACATATTCAACTCAGAATTGGAAGTCATGCATGCAATTCGGACTCTCTCAAGCATTTTGCCAAACACTATGTGAACCCATTAGATTACCAACCCTATCTCTGTAAAATTTATCCCAACTCACTCCCTCTCACTAGATTAACACCATTATTAAACATGCATGCAAGGTCTTAGTTAATATTTTCAAGAGTGAATCCATGCCAACCCTCCCTTTGTTTAAAATCAGAAAATTAATGGAAAGAAAAAAAAGGGGTTGGGAACCCTTCCCTGCTAGAATGAGGAAGAAGGAGATTACTCGAAATACCAGGCCTGAGAGACTTTGAAAATCACTTTGATGGAAGGACCACTTCCTCTCTCAAGAACTCTCCTTTCCTTCTCTCTATTTTGTTCAGAAAACTTGTTAAAATGAAAGGGGACAGGGGTTAAATGAAACTGGGGTCGGGTATAAAAATTTAGAAAATTAACAGACCGTGTCGAATTTGCAGTCATCACATTCCTGACATGCGATCGCATTCCTGACATGCGGTCCGCATATTGGACCGCAGAATGACCATCAGATGAGCCAAAAATTTGGAAACATTCTACCCGTGTATGCGACCACTATGCGGTCCGCATACACATTATGCGATCGCATTGTGCGTCGCATAACACCCCTTCAGATGGGCAGTGATATGCCCGTGTATACGACCACTATGCGGTCTGCATACACGTTATGCGATCGCATAGTGCTGTCGCATAACACCCAAATTTCTAGAAAAATTACGTTCTTTCAAATCCTAGGGGTACTTTTACAAAATCAAGATCCGTTTTAAGAATTTCCACAGAGATAACAACTCGGAGACTTATTCGGGCATTATTTTAAGAAAGAGATTTTACGGGTCTTTACATTCTCCCCCCCTTAAAAATCATTCGTCCTCGAATGAGGATTTTGGAAATCATTTGCTTTTTGAAAACATGATATGCAAACTTCCCAATTTACACTAACTCTAGTATTTTCAGAAAATTTCGCCAGAGTTTCCTTTGTATTTAGACCTATCCACCTGCCAGAGAGCCCCCGAAACACATTTCCAAGCATCATTACACAATTTTTGTTATCCCTACAACTGGTATGCCATTCATTACCTCAACACTTGCACATATCCAATCACCATGACAAATACATATAGCTCATCCTCTTTTCATCACAAATTGGCATATGATTCAATTAGTGGCACATAATTTGCACATAACTTTGGGCCATTTCAGTGCGCCCCATACAGTTTAATCACCTCAATAGATCATAGACAATTCTTTTAACCATTACCAATCTACACTACCATTAATCACTTACTTAGCACACTTGTTTCACGAAGCTTTTATTTGCTTTAAAGGTGGCACACCACCTATTTAACAACTTTGTATACAATTTTAGCATGCATTGGAAAGTTACAACAAGAAGGCAATTAGGAGAGGAAAAAAAAATGGGGTGCCTTTGCACGAATCTGAGTACAACATCTAATTGCCTTGGAACCATAATTCGCACGATCACTACTACATTTGCTCAAACAGATGGGGGGTATTTTTATTTCATTTCTTTCTCTGCTTCCCACGTGGCTTCCTCGACTCGTTGACTTTGCCACAAAACTTTAACAGAAGAAATCTCTTTGTTTCTCAATCTACGGACTTGCCTATCAAGAATAGAAACCGGAGCCTCTTCGTATGATAGCTCTTCACTAACCTCAATAGTCCCAACTGGCACGATGGCGGATGGATCTCCAACCACTTTCTTCAACATAGACACATGGAACACTGGGTGCACTAATGACATTTCATGGGGCAATTCTAACCTATAAGCCACCCGTCCTATCCTTTGAGCAATTCGATATGGCCCGACGTATCTAGGGCTCAACTTCCCTTTCTTCCCAAACCGCATCACTCCCTTCATGGGGGACATCTTTAAGAACACCCAATCATCTACCTGAAACTCCAATTCTCTTCGACGAACGTCCGCATATGATTTTTGACGACTCTGAGCAGTTTTCATCCTCTCTTGAATGACTCTAACTTTTCCCATAGATTGGTGCACAAGATATGGTCCTAACAATTCTGCTTCACCAACCTCGAACCATCCGATCGGAGATCTACACCTCATTCCGTACAATGTCTCAAACGTGGCCATTCAGATACTAGCATGGAAGTTGTTATTATAAGCAAACTCGACAAGCGGCAAATGATCATCCCAATTACCCTTGAAGTCTAAAACACAAGCCCATAGCATATCTTCGAGCGTCTGAATAGTCCGCTCTGCCTGACCGTCAGTCTGTGGATGGAAAGTCGTGCTGAGATTTACCTGAGTACCCAAACCTTGCTGAAATTTCCGCCAAAAATTAGCTGTAAACTGGGCCCCTCGATCTGAGATGATAGAAACTAGAGTGCCATGAAGTCTAACTATCTCTTTGATGTACAATTGGGCATACCGTTCCGCTGTGTCGGTGGACTTGACTGGCAAAAAGTGAGCTGATTTCGTGAGTCGATCCACTATCACCCAAATCGAGTCGAACTTGCGTTGAGTGCGAGGTAACCCTACCACGAAATCCATATTAATAATTTTCCACTTCCACATCGGTATTTCCACAAGCTGGGTTAACCCACCGGGTCCCTGATGCTCGGCCTTCACCTGTTGACAATTCGAACATTTGGATACATGGTCCGCCACATCCCTCTTCATACCGCTCCACCAATAAACTTCCCGGAGATCATGATACATTTTCGTAGCACCTGGGTGCACAGAATACCGGGAGCTATGAGCCTCTGCCATTACCCTTCCCCGAAGATTACCTACATCTGGAACACATAGCCTACCTTGACATCGCAACACTCCGTCATTGCTGCCGAGCGAAAGTTCCGAAATCTTGCCATTCAGAACTGCCTCCTTCAACTGTGCCAATGCTGGATCAATAATTTGCTTCTCCTTGACTTCCGCTACAAGTGACGATTCCGCCCCATTATGCACCATAACTTCCCCTTTGCCTGAGGTTGAAAGACAAACCCCCCAACTGGCCAATTGATAAACCTCCTGAGCCAAGGGCCTCTGATCCGCTTCCAAATGAGCCAAACTACCCATAGACTTTCGACTGAGAGCGTCGTCCACCACATTCGCCTTTCCTGGATGGTACAAGATGTTCATATCATAGTCCTTAAGCAATTCTAACCACCTCCGCTGCCTTAGATTCAGTTCCTTCTGCTTGAATAAATACTGAAGACTCTTGTGGTCTGAGAACACATCCACGTGGACTCCATAAAGATAATGCCGCCAAATTTTTAATGCAAACACCACAGCCGCGAGCTCCAAATCATGCGTCGGATAATTCTTCTCGTGATTCTTGAGTTGCCTTGAAGCATACGCTATGACCTTCCCACGTTGCATCAACACACACCCCAAACCAACCCTTGAAGCATCGCAATAAACCACAAATCCCTCTATACCTTCTGGCAAGGTCAATACCGGTGCCGAAGTCAATCTCGACTTCAATTCCTGAAAACTTTTCTCACAAGCGTCGGACCACTGGAACTTCACTGCTTTCTGCGTCAATTTAGTCAATGGGGAGGCGAGGGTAGAGAATCCCTCCACAAACCTTCGATAATACCCAGCTAGACCCAAGAAACTGCGAACCTGCATCAGGGTCGTTGGTCTAGGCCAATCTTTCACTACTGCGATCTTCTATGGATCAACCTGAATCCCTTCTATGGAAACAACATGACCCAAAAACGCGACTGATTCTAGCCAAAACTCACATTTCGAAAATTTAGCATGCAAGTGGTGATGACGAAGAGTCTGTACGACTGCTCTGAGGTGATTAGCATGATCTTCTCGACTCTGCGAGTAGACAAGGATGTCATCAATAAAAGCAATCACGAAGGAGTCTAGAAATGGCTTGAAAATCCGATTCATAAGATCCATAAAAGCTGCTGGAGCATTGGTCAGCCCAAAGGACATTACCAGAAATTCAAAATGACCATAACGAGTCCTAAAGGCGGTCTTACGAATATCCCGCTCCCTGATCTTCAACTGATGATACCTAGACTGAAATCAATTTTGGAGAAGAACCTCGCACGTTGCAATTGATCAAACAAATAATCTATTCGAGGCAATGTATACTTGTTTTTGATAGTAACTTTGTTGAGCTGCCGATAATCAATACACATCCGATGCAACCCATCCTTCTTTCTAACAAAAAGAACCGGAGCACCCCACGGCGACACACTCGGCCGAATGAACCCCTTATCTAATAAATCCTTCAACTGCTCCTTTAACTCCCTTAACTCTGCTTCCGCCATTCTGTATGGTGGAATAGATATTGGCTGCGTATCTGGTAGTACATCAATCCCAAAATCAATCTCTCTATCTGGCGGAACTCGTCCGAAAATACTTCAAGAAACTCATTCACAACTGGCACAGACTCGGGGCCGACACTTCTGAAGCGGTGTCCGCGACCCGGACCAAATGGTAGATACACCCCTTCTTAATCATCTTCGAGGCCTTAAGGCAGGAGATAAACCTACCTTTCGGCACCACGCCATTCCCCCTCCACCCAATAACCGGCTCATTAGGAAACTCGAGTCTCATGACTCTCGTTCGGCAGTCGAGCTTAGCAAAGCATGAATAAACCCAGTCCATTCCCATAATAATATCAAAATCTACCATCTCAAGCTCAATAAGATCGGTCGTGGTAACACGACCACATACCGTGATGACACAATTATTATAGACTTGCGCTGCTGTAACAGAATCACCAACCGGAGTTGATACAGAGAACGACTCATGAAGTTGTTCGGCTTTTATCCCAAAACTTGAAGCAATAAACGGGGTGACATAGGACAAGGAGGACCCCGGATCAATAAGAGCATAGCAATCAAGTTCTTGAACATTCAGAATGCCTGTGACAACATCTGGAGAAGCCTCCGCGCTCAGGCGACCACTCAAAGCATAGAATCGGCTGGGTCCGCCTCTACCACGAGTCCCACCCCTAATTACACCACGTCCTGCTGGAGCTGGAGGACGCACTGAAGATGTGGCGGCTGAAGAACCAGATGACTGGGCAAACCCCCTATCCATACCCTGGCTGGGCGCACGGCAATCCCGCTGAAGATGACCCCTCACCCCACACCTGTAGCATATCAGGCGATCCAAATAAAAGGCCTCAGTATGGAACCCTCCGCACTGAGGGCACAGGGCCCTCCCCTGCTGCTGGAACCTTCCTCCGGGACGACCTGACTGCTGGGGTCTCCTGCTGTCGGACCCTAATCTCCAGTGGCTATTCGGCTGATAACGGTGCACGGATGGCGGTGCACTGGCTGAAGACTGAGCATAAAATAGGGATGGACCTGATGGCCCCCTCCCCTGAACTGGTCTCCCCCCTGAAACTGCGCTCCCTGAGTGACCCACCGATCGGGCCCTGCTGCTACTCTCTCTATCTACCCGTACCTTCAACTTTCTAGCCTCCGTAGCCTGGGCGAAACCCACAATCTTCCCATAATTCACAACCAAAAGACTGAGACCCTGAACAAATCGTCGAACTCGAGCATCCATGGTCGACACCAACTGGGGAGCATACTTGGACAACCTTACGAACTCCATGTGGTACTCCCAAACACTCATACTGCCCTGCTTGAGGACCTCAAACTCAGTAGCACGGGCTGCCACAGTCTCGGCAGGCAAAAAGTGATCCATGAACGCATCCACGAACTCGCCCCATCTAGCCGGAGGACTTCCCTCCCCACGGGAACCCTCCCACATCTCGAACCAGGAATATGCTGCTCCCCTCAGCCTGTACAAAGCTAACTCAACCCCCTCTGTCCCTGTAGCCTTCATCACCCGAAGGGTCTTGCACATCTCATCAAGAAAATCCTGTGGATCGGCCTCTGGATCCGTACCTGAGAACTCTGGAGGGGCCAACCGCAGAAACTGGTTGACTCTGGAGCCGGCGGAATCTCCCTGTCCGCTGGAGGACGCAGGGGTAGCATGAGATCTTTGGGCCTGAGCGGCCACCAACTGAGTTAACATATGAATAGCTCCTCTGAGGTCCCCCTCGGACGTACCGGGACCGGAAGCTGGAACCGTAGAGGGATCAGGAATATCAGCGGGAGGGATTGCAGCACCCTCCGCCGCCGCAGGAACATGAATGCTTTGATCCGGAATAGAAGGGTCCGGAAAATTCAAGGCCGGGGAATCACTCTTACCCGCACTACCAGGTACATGATTCACATCCACACTTGGGGTGGCATTGGCCTCAAGGCCGAGTCGAGCTCTCTTCTTTGGTGCCATTACTGGAAATTTTTTTGGAACAAAGCACGAATTAGACAAGGACACTTTCACTCTCCATTTCACCGCACGATATAGAATAACAATGAAAAGAGTAATTTCCTAAATGTCCGTGTAGCTCCCTAATTATAGATGTGGTCGACAACACACCGATAAGAAGGGCTCTACTAGACACAGCTCCGAGACATCCTAGGACTCTTTTAAAACCTTAGGCTATGATACCAAGTTTGTCACGCCCCAAAACTAAGGGAGACGACCGACGCTCGACCGGGTAGCCCCAGTCAAGCGGACCTGGATTTCCTTTTCCTTCCCACGTATTACCCCAAAATTTCCGATGTACATTATTCAGTTACAATTGAGATGCATTCTTACAATATGAAATTAAACCATAAAATTATGTCATTACCAACACGTAGTACAATACTTACAAAATATACATAGCACACAGTTTTACTTTACGTGGTCTACAAGTCATACTGCCCAAAATACATAAGTACCTAACCCACATTTCCTGTCTACAGAGCCTCTAAGAGTACGAAGGAGTTATATATAATACTTGCCGGTAACAAGGCTCCGGCTATACCTTACACAAATACAAAAATGTAAATCCGGAAGAAAAGGTGGCATGAACCACACTGGGCCCCTTGAGGAGAAGGGCTCACAAAATCAGCTGATAGGACGTAGAGGAGGCACTACTATCGGTGGGCTAGAGTACCTGCTATAGAACCACCTACAATCATCACAAGAATGTAGCGCCCCCGGCAAAGGGACGTCAGTACATTTGAATTGTACTGGTATGTATGAACAAACTTTACTCTAAGTAAACTCAATAATGCACAGGCAAGAGACAGACAGAGAGTCACACAAATCACCGCACAAGACATAGAAAGATACACAATGGAAGTTCCACAATTTTCACTCATCATAATCACAATCTCAATTCCACCCTTGTCCCTTCTCACATTTCACCCTTATTTCTTCGGTTGCGGCGCGCAACCCGATCCCACCTGACAATCACAATCA
>ML253634.1:2006-39426 GCA_005239495.1 Nicotiana undulata | reverse complement strand
GAGGGTCCCTTCTTTGCCCTGATTTCAGCCTTCCCCGTATCTTGAGGGGCGGGTTTACTTTTCTTTGTTTCCTTGGCCGGCTTGGGTGCCGCCTTGGGATTTTTCTCCACATCTGCGATGACGATGATAGCCTTCAGAGCTGGATCAAAGTCTTGATCCTCACAGATCATGCCAATAACAGGCCCATGGTTGTGGGCGGGCAACAAATTGTTAGTCACATTGGGAGCTTCTTCGTCCCTTAACACCACCTTCTTTTGCTCTATAAGATTCTCTACAGCCCGTTTAAGGGTCCAACATTCCTCTGTGTCGTGCCCTTCTGCTCCGGAGTGGTAGGCACAATTGGTTCCTGGCTTATATGATGCTAATGTTGAATTTTGCCTGGTCAGAGGTACGGGCTGCAGAAGCCCCATCTGGACTAACTTTGGAAAAAGGCTCGCATAAGGCTCACCAATAGGAGTGAAGTTAAATCTCCTTGGTGGTTCACGGGGGTAAGCGTTGTACGGGTAGTTGTTTTGAGGAGGGCGTGGATTATATGGAGCTGGAGGAGGATGGTTATTTCTGGGTGGTGGAGCTCTGTTTTGGTTATACTGTTGTGGCCGGGGCTGCGGCTGAGCATTCATTACAGCATAGGGCATGGAATAGGCTACTTCCTGATGAGGATAGTAGTGTTGTGCAGCTCCGGGAAATGGGCCTGGATATCCCTGAGGTCGTCGAGAATTCCTAGGGCCCGAAGCCATCATGGCTCCTTCTTCTTTCTTCTTTCTATTTGCCAGGCCTCCCGAGCCGGTTTGAATAGCTTGGGAGGTGGCTCTCAAGGCAGCTTGACTTAAAATACGGCCTGTCTTTAGACCATTTTCGACCATCTCGCCAATTTTTATGGCCTCCGCGAACGGCTTGCCCATGGCGGACATCATATTCTGAAAATAATCGGCCTCTTGGGCCTGTAGGAAGATACTAATCATTTCATTTTCCTCCATGGGAGGTTTCACTCGGGATGCATGTTCCCGCCATTTGATTGCGTACTCCCGGAAGCTTTCGGTTTGAGATTGGACAAAGAATTTCTGTCCGGAGCTATATCTATATTGTACTGGAATTGCTTTACAAAATCCCGAGCCAAGTCATCCCATATATGCCAATGGGATATGTCTTGATCAATGTACCACTCTGAGGCGATACCGGTGAGACTTTCCCCAAAATATGCCATTAGTAGCTCTTCTCTGCCTCCCGCCCCTCTCAATTGGTTGCAGTATCTCTTTAGATGGGCGATCGGGTCACCATGCCCGTCATACTTTTCGAATTTGGGTGTCTTGAAACCCACAGGTAGATGCACGTGAGGAAACATGCATAAATCAGCATATGACACGCTTTTCTGGCCGCTTAAACCCTGGATGTTTTTCAAACTTTGCTCGAGGCTCTTCATTTTTCGGGTTATTTCATCTTGTTCAATGGTTTTCAAGATCTTTTCTGGTTCTACAGGGGACTCAAATTGTGGGTACTGCGGGTAAGCATTTGGAGTAACCCGGGCAGTATCCAACTGGAACTGAGGAGCTTGGAAAGTAAAATTTGTTGGCTCGAAGCTCTGTCGCGCCAGTGTTGGTTGTGCCGCACCAGTAGCTGGAGGCGCGGTGAACACCACAGAAGGTAATCCCGAAGTCGGTGCCTGGGGGCGAACCTCAGAAGGCATTCCAATATAATGTGAGGCCATGGCTGGGAACCCAAATGGAGTAAATGGGTTTGGCATTGAAATGGGCACGTTGATGGTCCCTCCGGTTCTGGGAATTAGTTCCGGAAAACCGGGGATGGCATTAGGTGGCTCCCTCCCACTAGACCAAGCGTCCCACATCTCTAGCATACGACATTTCAATCTTCTATTTTCTTCGGTGACTGCCGATTCCGCTTGAGGGATAACCGACGTGGGGCCATCCTCTGGTTCAAGAATAGACAGGTGACTTTCCGACGTCATTACCACACTTCCTTTAGATCTGGTGAAAGATGGATGTGTCGCCAGAATACCACCGCAAACCAACCACCGTAAGAATAGTAACCTTTAGAGGAGACATCAAATTGGGTTAGTGGAGGATATTAACACATAGGAATCACACATTGGGATGTGATGCACCTACACAGTTATTGTTGCTATAAAATGTTTGCGACGACTGTGTGTTTCATCCCGGCTTTAGTATTATCTCCCTCTTTCTTTCTTTTATTCTTTCTTTATTCTTTTCTTTCGGGGCTATGATCGAATCCTATGTGGATTGCCTACGTATCATGACGCCGCATGAATCAGATCATTACGTAGTTCATGGAATAGATAAGTAAAGGCAATTTCATTTCACTATTACAGATAGTTCTTTGCATTACAAGTGATTTTTTGGGAAATACTGAATGAACATGAAAAAAAAAAAACAGACTCTAGACTTAAAACAAAACATCTTAATATTTAAAGCAATAAAAGTACAGACTCAAAAACATCAATGGTAAAGGAGAGCCTCTGGTTGTCTTCTCGGTGCTGGGGGTGCATTGGCAGGCCTCTGTGCAATATCTTGCTGAAGTCGATCCAATTCGTCCATTACTTGATGGACGAAAGTCATCATGGTGGCAAAAAACATGGAAGTGGTCATACCCTCGCACTCGTGGCATTTTTGCACCACGTAGTCAGCTATTTCTGTGATTCTGTGCCGTATGATCCCCTTCTCTCGAAGTAAGCGGTCTACCTAATGCGATCGGGCTCCTAACACCTGGGCAGTTGTATCATTTTGCTTTTGCAATTCTCGCACCGTTCCCTCCAACCGACCAATTTCTGTATACCAATGCTCCTTCTCTGCTCTAAAGTCTTTGGTCTGCTGGACCATTTCGTTCCCCATGGAGAATAGCTTTTCTTTCAAGATGGCCATTTCTTTACTATATTTTTGCCTCAGATAACGAGTCTGCTCTTCTGTCCCTTTTGCCAACTCCCTTTGGGCTTCTAGCAAGTCTTTTTCGGCTTTTCTTAAATCGAAGGTGTAGTCATGTACCTTCAACCTTAAGTTGTTAATGAGCTTTTCATCTCTTTCGCTTCTCACAGGTGTCTCGAGGGCTACCTTCAGATTCCGAACTTGGGCACGGAGCGCCTCATTTTCTCGAGTCATTTGTCGTTTTTCACCCTCGACTACCTGTGCCTGCAACTGATGGTCGAACTCAATATTTCTCACCTTTTCTTTTGAAGCATGGATGGTGGCTTGATATTCTCTTTCTTTTTTGGCCCAAGCTAGCGTTTCTTGAATTTTATCATCAAAAGCTTGCACATGAGGCCTTTTAGAGGGCCTCTCTGGCTCAGGTTCCGGTCTTTCAGTAATGCAATTCCTTTTCTCAAACCATGCTTCATACCTTGGATCAACCTCCCCTCTAGTGGGATTGGGTACCCGAGTATCTGCTTTCAAATACCGACAACCATTCCAGCTTTGTTGAACTAAGGCCTCAGGTAAGGGGGCCTCGGGGTGTAGCTCGATAACTTTGAAACTCAAATCCTCTTCCTCAGGTATGACTTGGTAACGTCCTAATTGTCTCAAAACCCGCTGGGGCGCATATGGTTGGATACTCTTGAGACCCATCAACAGTAGGTGGTTCCTGGCAGCGGACATAATTATGACTTCTTGGAGTGGGAGCCATCCCAAAGTCCATTCTATTTGGTTTGCTTTTAGAGATCTCAGATGATCAACCCAGGCTTCGACCCCTTCTGGACAAAGATAATCTTTCACTCTTTCCTCATAGCCTTGGATGAAGTTATTTTTGTCGGTATCGGTACCATAGCTTATGAGTGGTGGGTGATGGCGAAGATGTTCAATTATCCATATTTGAAGAATGACCTTACAACCTTCAAAGAATGTTTTTCCTGACTTGCATTCAGTCAAAGCCCGAAATATGTCAGATAATATGAGAGGAACCAGGGTATGGTCTTTCTTTTCAGTCAAGACTTGGGCGATTTTGGTTACCCGAATATCAATAGTCCCTTCAGCATTGGGAAAGACCATAATATCCAGAAATGCTACGATGAAAGCAAATCGGCGATGGATTCTCCAGGTATCCTTATCTTCTTTATTAGTCAAGCCTTTTTCATGCCTTTCAAATCCATCTGAAAAGCCATATCTGGAGTAGAGGCAGTAGAATCAGAAAAACCCATTGAATACTCGATTTTTGCTGAGTTGCCGGCTAACATGAAGAACCTCGAAGCACCGACGCACCGAGATAGGTCTTGGAAAGATGAGTTGTTGATTCCTTAAGTCTGTATCAAAACCCACATACCCGGCGACCTCTTCTTAAGTCGGAGTGAGCTCAAAATTTGAGAAGCGGAACACATTGTGGACCGGGTCCCAAAAGGTTACCAAGGCTTGGATCAGGTCTTTTCTGGGCTTGACCCCCATAAGATCAACAAAAGATCCCAATTGTTTGCGAATCCATTCTTTTCCCTCTTTATCTATATCATGCCACCACATTTGGAGTTGTAGCGGAGCCCCTTCTACAATATTTAGTTGCGGAGTTTGGACAGTGTTCATTTTACACCTGTGAGCAAACATGGTTAGGATTACCTCTGATTTTAACACAAAAGACCCATTTTTTTTTTAATTTTTTGAAAGAAAAACTCTCCTAAAATGGCTTATTTGTGCAACATTGACCACAATGGTCATTTTCTGCAAAAATGGCCCCTTCTTACTTCGAATAAAGTTTCCAGGCCCACAAGGTACTTTTCGGAAAAAGTGACAGACAAATTCGTTCTTTAACGAAAATAGCCCTTCGACAATGTGAAAATGTTCTAAGGCTATTTTGGCAAGAACGATGTAAGACTTTAACCGAAGCTTGGTCGGTTTTATTTTGGCTGACAGACATTTTTTTTTTGAAAAGTAGGGCCGGCACCGATGAGGCTTGCCTACGTATCTCATATCCGATGAGAATCATACCCACGTAGTTCGGTCAGTTTTGACACAACTAAAGAAAAAATAACTTTAAAATTTTCATCATTTACAACTATTTGGAAATACTTTTCTCCCTTTTTTTTTCCAATTGTTTTGAAATCCTTTTCTTTTCCGAAAAATTCGACAGGGTATTTTTACAAATATCAAGTTTTTCAAAACTGATAATTTCCTATACTTTCTCGCTCTTCTTTTTGCCTTTTTTTAAATTGTTTTCTTTCTTTATTTAGCCGGTCAACAGACAAACCGAGACAAATAATGCACATATAGCAGGTAGGATGCATCAGGATGGTCTTTTTGTTTCGGGTACACCTGTCCTAGACGGACCCAACCCCTGTGTTGAGTCCCCTAAGTCAAAATGCACATGATGCAGATAAACGTTCCTACTAGGGATCCGGCATGAGGTTTTGTCATTCTAGGGTTAAACCTGGGGTTTTGTTCTAGACCTTGGCTACTCGAGCGGACAACTCGAGTCGGGGTGGGAGCGACGTACCGGTAGCACGAAAGGCTATCCGGCCTAGTGGCTAGTCCATCCCCGTATTTCTTACATGGTATGACATCTAACAGAAAGGCAGGCCATGTACGTGTGCACCAATTTTAGAAGACTCAGAAGGGAGGCGTAAGAAGGCATTTTTAAATACAGTTCAAATAAATATCAAAGCGGTAAACAAAGGACAATTAGCACATTGAGCGCACAAAATACAGTAATATTAAAATTAATAAAGCCAAGAAAAATCACATTAACAAGCTCGAGTTCTTGAACCCTGAACCAGAATTTCTGGGTTCGGTCCCCAGCAGAGTCGCCAGAGCTGTCACACCTCCTTTTTCACCGGGTAAGGGTAATAAGGGAATTTTTCCAATTAAAGTGACATTTTTCGATTTTTGGGATTTATTTTTATTCAGAGTCGCCACCCGAAATTTTTTACGGTGTTCCGGGACACCATTTATTTATTTAGAAATCCCAAAATCGAGGAATTTTGACTCTATTTTAATTGTCTGCAAACCAGAAATCCGGGTAAGGAATTCTGTTAACCCGGGAGAAGGTGTTAGGCATTCCCGAGTTCCGTGGTTCTAGCACGGTCGCTTAATGACTAAACTTGGCCTAAATTGTTTAATTACTGCTTTTACACCTATGTGCATTTTTATATATTTTTACCGCTTTTATTCTTCTTTTGTATTCAAATAATGGTTTGATACGAGTTACGTATGCGTAAACCCGTAGAGTTTAAAATGTGCCTAAAATCATGTCACGCGAACGTGTACACAATTCTTGACGCTGAATTCGTTTAATAAGATAAATAAAGTGCGCAAGCACGTATTTGTTGTTTTGTCGTCAAAAAAAAAAAAAAAAAATCGGGATCACGTCACGCGGGCGTGTACGTAATTCCAATAATTTTTTTTATATTTAGAAATTCGTTCCTAAAAGTGTCTCTACGAGCATTCATTTTAAACTTTATTTGTGTCACGTAAACATGTACACAATTTTAAATATTTTATTATTATTAAGATTGCTTGTCTGAAGTTGCGTGACCGCATACCTCAATTTATTTCGGTATCATAACTACGTCGCATATATGTGTACACAATCACAATGACAGATTAGGTTGCGCCCAAAGCATACTACGAATATCAAAGATTGGTAATTCTTCTAAGTCTTGAGATTCTGGCAAAGGCATGGGTTATGAAAATTGGTTGTAGTAAATAACGAACTGATCATTACGAACAGTCATAGAATGGGCAGATTTGATTGAATAAATTGTTTATACTTATTTTCATATACTAATTCATTTTTAGGCAAGAACCTACATGTTCATACATTAACTTTTGACTAAAGGGGGATAATGAAATGGAAACAGAAGAAACAAAACTAACTCAGAGTTAAGATTACACACCCAGGCTTTTCTATAATTACTTATGAAAGTACCATTAATTTATACCACTAACTTTACTCTTATCCATATTTTCCTTTAGGCGTGATGCTTATTAGAGATTTGACCTAAATTATACAAATTTTTCATACTTTATAAAGACAAACCCAATACATAGAAAAAGTTCTTGAACATTAATTTGGTATTAAAACTAAATCAAAACCAAAAAAAAAGCTTGAGGAAAGTTGTTTGAACATGAACTAAATTATGATAGTGTATTACAACAGAATAAATACGTACAGTCCAGTTTTGTCTTACAAATGTCCATAACAATACAAGAAGGAAGATACATATTTATCCATGAATTTTCTTTTAAATAGCTGCTCTAAATTTCGTTTAGGAGTACTGATTTTGCCGAAGTTTCTACCAGGAATCCTCATCTGCAATTTGCTACTTGCTCTTGAATAAATACAGTAAACTTAAACATCTTTAGGGAACGAATCTGACCATAAAAAGGGGGAGATTCGTTTCCCTTAATGCTGTCAAGAAAACATGAACCAAAAGAAAGCTCTAAAAATATTTTACAAACATTCACATACATCCCTTATACAAGATTTGCACAAAAATCAAACAAAGGAAACCAACGATACCACAGAACATACATTTTTGAATCTGAGGTTTCATTTATAATAAATCGTTACATACCTTTCAAAAGAAAATTAGCAAAGGATCTGACCAAATAAAGGTCAGAGAAAGATGAATTTTAGGAAGAAGAATGTCAGCAAAAAGGAAGACCACAGCAACAACAACCGTAACCAGCAATAAATGATCAGAGAACTCCCAGGGAAACCAAACCAGCAAAAACAAGAGCTTTTTGAACCCAGAAATACAGAGTTTTAAGAAGATTCAATAGCCAAAAGCAGTCTTCAATCTCAAAGCAGAGCAAAATCAGACTTGATATCCATTTTTCTATATTTTTTCTGTTATATTTTGTTTCAGATTTTTTGAGGAACAGTATTTTCAAAATAATATTGAAAGTGAGTGAGAGCCTGCCTTTTTTACTAATTTCAGGTGTATTCTCCCCCTCTTTTTGTCTGTGAGTGAGTGTCCTTATATAGGGGAGATCCCTCCTCTATTTTTCATGTGCTGACCCCTCTAATTGGAGGATAAGATGGAATATTTTTGTAACCAACTCCTTACAGCTGGCCTATTCTAGACTGTTCTGATATTTTCTTACTTTTTCTCAGAAAATTTACCCACTATCTTTGTATTATTACATATAAACCTCTTTCTAGAAGATTCCACTCATGGGTTTCTAATTTGTTTGGCCCTTGTAGTTTTTATTATTACTTTTCTGGTACCCAAAGTTGAGGTTAAGTTTATTATTTAGTTAGTTAGTTGATAATTAGATTAGGTTAATTAGCTTAAACCCTTAAACTTTGGTTAATTGATTTGTTTTAGTTAGTTAACCTCAATTATCTTTGACTTAATCAGAAATTAGGATTTAGTTAATTACTTAAGAGATTACCAATTTAAGTTAGGCTTGAATTAGGATTAAACTAAGTTAATACATGACCATACACTAGTTCAGGATTAACTAATTTCCTAGTTAATTAGGTAATAAATCGATTAATCTAATTATAACCAACCTAAGTAAAATATGAGGCAACTAACCAAACGAGATGGTCCTGTCTGAAGAACGACAGTAAAATCTAACAAATACATGAACAAGAACAGTCGAGGAATCACAGAAACAATACATATATTGAACTATGTCGATTATCCTTATTGTCATGAAACCTTTATTACTAAATAACAGGAAATAAAACATGATTAACATGCAATAGGTTCTGAATTTGTATTTAACTTAGGCAGAAGAATCATGAATCGGCATGGGGTAAACGGTGGAAAAGAATTTAGACAAAATCCACAATGAATTTCAAGTAAACAAACGTGTTAATCATGTTGTTATGTTCGAGACACATACAGAGAAATAGAAAAAACAGGTTTTGACTAACGATTTTTTAGAGTTAAACAAGTATGGATCAAATCCTAGCCTAGGTAATCAGTTTTAGGAACAATAAAAATAAGAGAAATACCTGGTTAAGTGGGGAACAATTTTTGACTGGATTCCGGGGACTGATCGGGGCTTGGCCGGACTCCGACGAACTTCGAAATGGGCCGAAAATGATACTAATCAATTGTTCGTGCGGAGGACAATTGATTGGTATAAGTTTCGACTCAAATCGAGTCTTGTAGCAAAAACACTCGGATTCCGAGTTTTAGATTCGAAATTAGAGGAGATGGGTTGGGTTTTTGAGGAGATGGATAATGGAACGGGGTTGAGGAGGCTATGGGGATTGTTTAGTTAAAAAATGAGGTCTAATGGAGAATCTCCGCCGCCAGAGGCGATTTTTGGCCGGCGGGGGCGGCAGGTTTAANTTAGATTCGAAATTAGAGGAGATTGGTTGGGTTTTTGAGGAGATGGATAATGGAACGGGGTTGAGGAGGCTATGGGGATTGTTTGGTTAAAAAATGAGGTCGATTGGAGAATCTCCGCCGCCGGAGGCGATTTCCGGCCGGCGGAGTTGGGGCGGGGGCGGCAGGTTTAAGGCGGTCCGGCAGTGGTCCGCCGGTCTCTTAGAGAGAGGGGGAAGAGAGATGAAGAGGGGGGGTGTTAGACTTTGAGTCTGGAGGGTAGGGGGTAAGGTTTGGACATATATATACTTAACCAATGACTAGTTCCTAGCCGTTGGATCTGGGAAGATCAACGGCTAGGATCCTCTTGATTACCAAACAACGTCGTTTTTGAAGCTTGGTGTCAGGCTGGGTTTGGTTAGACTTGGGCTTGGGTCACTTGAAATGAGAAATGAGTTCTGGGCCTGGGTAGATTTAGACCAGGTCCGTTTGGCTTATTTTTAATTAAATGATTCTCCTTAATTAATTAAACTAACTTAAATTTAAACTAAATGCAATAATTAGTTTTACTTCTAGTCCGTGTTCAATTAACTAATTAAGAGTCATATTGTTTTAATTACCCCTAATCAATTAAAGGCCAAATTTCACAATTTCGTTAAAAAGAAATAATTAAATCAAGAAATTAACATTAACACACTTTATATCAAATAATTATATTTATTTAAATGATAACTAAGGTTACGTGCTTAATCATGTCATTTTAAATTATTTATGGATTTAAATGACGGATTATGGCTACGCAATGTGAAAACAAATTCGCAAATAGCATTAAAATTCAACAAAAATCCGTAAAACTAATTAATTTAGCGAGATTTTGTAGGATTATACGATAGGTAAAAATCATGTGCTCACAGAGAGTAGCATTAAAAAGATTCCGAAAAAAATATTTTCTACTCTCTAACCAAACGCCTTGAAAACATTTTCCTTCGTACCAAATACACACCAAAACTTCTTTAATTTTCCATAGAAGTTATTATTAAACCCAAAAAGAATTATTTAGGGGGCCAAAATGTTGTAACGTGCAACTTGCAGAAGTATAAATAAACAATTATTATTCCTCATAATCACTTTCATTCAAATTAACAATTCAGACTCAAAGATCCATATTTTTCACAGCCGTCGTAGCTATACTATTACGCGGCGCTTAGCAAAAGATCAGCACATAAGCATAACCTTTTCTATTGCTTTAATTACGCTACTTTTGGTTTTCAGTAGCTTTATATAACAAGGAAAAATGATGTTGATTCTCTTGTCGGGGTTAATATTGACTTCTTAGAATTTGATTAAAGCATGCTATTATGCTTGTCGGACAATATTCAAGGTTTCACCTAAGACAACGTGCAATATTTTTGAGGATTTAATATAGAGTTTAACTTATATATCCCGACAATATAATTTATATATATATATATATATATATATATATATATATATATATTATCACGCCATAAGAAAAAAAATTAATCCCAGTTTGATCCTAATATATAGGGTCTATGGGATGGTAGTCTGTACGTATGTTTTATCCCTGCCTAATGCAGGTAGAGAGACTGTTTCCAATAGACCCTCGGCTCACGAAGGACAAGAAGAAGAAGAGGAAAAAAAATTTGTATCCAATAATAGCAACAGGAAATACAATACCTGAGGCGAACAAAACCACATACCGTAATAAAAAATCTAAGAATATGAAGGGAAATGCATGCTACTAAGCCTATCGGTGACCACTATGAACTACCTACTAACCTGTCCCGGATAGCTTTATTCTTAATCTTATCTCGCCTGGTACACCCACTCATCCATCTCAACATCCTCATCTCTGCTACTCTCATCTTCTGCACGTGAGAATTTTTAAGTGGCTAATACTTAGCTCCATACTGTATAGCGGGTCAAACCAACACTCGATAAAACTTACCATTAAGTCTTAATGGCACAATATATATAAATGCAATCTTCATAAAACCTGTTTTTTTCTTTCTAACTTGAACATAAGGGAAGATATCTACTATAAAACACGATTTGTATGCTAAACATTCTCTTATATGACGTGATAGTGTAAGTTTTTTTTTTACACTGCAAATGAATAAAAGTTAAACACTGCATATTTTCTAAGGCACCTTTATCTTTTGGATAGAAAAAGCAATAATTTTAATCGAGAGTTCATTACAGCTGTGATAAGTAAACTCATGGTAATACATAAATCAGCTTTGACAAATTTTGTCACCTTTCGGTGTATGTGTTTTGTGCTTTAATCCACTAATTTTTTGTACTTTATATGTACCACGCTCGGTGCTTTAGCCTTTAATTCTGGATTAGTAAAATTAGGAGATACTAATGCAAAATCCACGCAGCACTCTCTCTTAAGTTGGAGAGAAAATTCTAAAAAGTTGGTGAAATTCTTTCAATTCAAAAGGTTTCATTTCATGGCTGCTGCAGGAAATGTACTAGAATTTTCGTGGTTAAATCTTATGTAAACAATTTCTTCGTGCAGTGTAACATTTAAAACCTTCTAAGTGCTGATTTGGTCCATAATTATTTTTATAATTATTTTATACATTCACCATTTGTATGGACTGATGCATGTCTAGTTACACTGAAGTATATATATTATGAAGTCTCTACATGCTTCTAAGTAAAATAACGTTAAACAAGGCATATGATCGTAAGAGCATACAATCAAAAAGAAGAGGGAAGACAAGGCCGTTAGAACCCTCAGGCTGGGCGACTCGGAACTCTACTGCGCTCCCTCAGTCTCATATTAATAGTCATTGTTACTAAAAATAATGGTCTCAAATTATATGTTATTTTAGAAGTTCAAAACAAAATTGAGCATACTTTTCCTTTTTTATCCTTAGTACTAATTGTTCTTGAAAATAGAGATAACACATAAACAAAATAAATATTCCATGAAGAGAGATTATATTTTAAGACATAAATAAAGATAGAATGATTTGATCCCTTTCCTAATTTATACTTTTTAAGGGGTGTGTAAAAGTATGACTTACAAATCGTGTAGCTCGCTTGATAGTGCATTCATTTCAATAACGCTAGTTCTTGATCTTGAAAGGAGTCAACGGACTTTTTGACTGTTCCCAATCTTCCTTAATCATATGTGGCATAGATTTTAGGGGTTCAATAGAACTCAGTATATTTGAGGGGATGTATAAGTGAAACCCAATAAAACTTCAATAAATTTTACGGTTTGAATCCATAATTTAAAATCTATATGAGCTTAGTCCAACGAATTATACAAGTTGAACTCATTAAATTTAAATTTGGAATTATTTTCTTCTTATTTTATCATTTAGGAATCGTGTAAGATGACTCTCCCAGTTCAATCGTTGTTTTACTTTCTCTTACTTCGAAAGTAGTTGCTTCATTTTGTCAGTAATATGGTGCTATTGGGGATCATATTTTCACACCTTTGAGGGAAAAGAAAAAATAAATTCCTATTGCGGAGATCGATTTTGTCTCTTGGACGACTTGAGTAATGAGAAAATGATAATTAGGTGGGGCGCAGAGATAACCTTGAGAACGTTAGCAGGCAGGGGCAAAGCTGGAGAGCGAGTTACGGGTTTGGTCGTAACCAGTAGTTTTAGTTCAAACTCTGTATTTATTTGATGAAATTGATTAAACATGTATAAGTTATTAATTTAGAACCCAGTAACTTAAAAATAATTAGATTCCCGAACCTATTAGCTTCAAATCCTGACTCCGCTTCTGTTAGCAAGGGACATGGCATCTTCCCTAAGGTTCAGGAAAGGCCAAAGGTTAGCGTCATTCAGCAATGAAACTGGTACAAATCTTCAAATTCAATCAAGGCTTTAATTGTCAAGTTGGATATGGATTGCAAATTAAAGGAGATTCGTTATGTGAATGTCATGGTCAACCCAGAAAAGCCGAGAAGAGGTTGCTGAAATACGTGAGAAATTGAGGTCATTTTTGCCAAATTTAGGTAGAGAAAATCAATTCATCAGCTAGCCTTCAGGATATGGAAAGGTCATTTTTGCAAAATGAAGGAACTCAACATGCATGGAATTAATGAAGTAAATTAGGTGATCTCGAGTGGCGGAGCCACTAATTAGCACTATCAAAGAGGATTTGTATGTGTGCATGTACATAGATATGGATCCTAGCTATTGGCAAACTTTTTTGCACAAAATCTTGCATGTGTCAATACTACCATATATGAATTTTATTCGAAAAATCAAATTATATTATGCTTAATAACAAGGGACCCTTCGCGGAAAATAATGGTAGTACTCCCTCCGGTCTACAAGAAGTGATCAATTTATTTTTTTATTTTGATCCAAAATAAGTGTTCATATATATAATCAAGAAAGAATTAAATTTATTTTTATAAAATAACCCTTATGTACATATCCCTAAAAGTATTCTCACTCCTCATATTAAATATTTAATTAAGGATAGCTTAGTCATACTAGGTATTTTTGTATAGAATTTAGTATTTTCTTAATGGGTGTGCTAAAAGCAAATTGGTCATGGGCCGGAGGGAGTATTATTTATGTTCATACATACATGTAAGTCTTCTTGATTTTATTTTTTTGCATATAAAATTGCTTACGTTACCGAGGCACATCTTCAGCTTACCGAAGACATGACCCTTTATAGGAGGGCGTGAATATCGAGGAAATAAGATAGTAGTAGCCGAGCGTATTTCTTTTTCATATATACCTGTACGTTGTATATCCTTTTCGTACCTGTAGAACTAGTGTTATTCTCGTATTTCCTGGTCTTAAATTTCAATTATCCCGTGCTGCTTCTTTTCTTCGATTATCTAGATGTTGTTACTGCTTTTTTTTTCATGGCTTCTCGTGTTCCATGTTTCTTTTTCAAAATTGTTGTGATTATGTTTTTCTTGAGCCGAGGGTCTATCGAAGACAACCTCTAAATAAAATTTGCGTATACATTACCCTCCCCATATCTCACTTGTGAGTTTACCTAAGTATGTTGTTATCGGTGGTGGTGCTTACGATATTGGTGATATGTACTATTATCGGAATAATCAAATGAATCTCTGCTTAGCGTAGTCTTTATGGATGGAGGTTTCATTAGACTGATCAAATGATCTTAGTATATCATACTGTATTAAAATTAATACCTGAAATTTGCTTCTACTCTTTTTGGTAATTTTAAAAACCTAAGAGTTCATGTGAAGAAGAAATCTCAAGTCAGTACTAGAAATTCGGGAAAAATCGTCCAAAAAAAACCGATAAAAATTGGTCGATAATGGCCAATAACAGTCCAAAACGCGACCATTAACGTGTGATCGATATTTTGAAGGTCGAAAGGACTTACTGACTAAAGTTGGTCGGTAATTATTTTAATTGACCGACCAAAGTTGCCGAGGTCTGTACTGTGGCAGGATACTATTCTATCACTAGAACAATGGTGCATTTTATTTTAAGACTATCTTTTATTTCATTTATACGTCGACTTTATTAAAAAATAAAATTACCGACCTAATTCGGTCGTTTTTTTAAAATAACAGGCCGAATTAACCAACCGATTTCGATCGGTTTTTTTAATATTAATTTTAGTTTATTTTAAATAAAAACCGATCAAAGTTGGTCGGTTTCTTGAAAAATAAATTTCGCGGGACTCAAAAATAGTTTTCCGCATTTTTACGCCAAAGAAAACCGACCAAAGTTGGTCGGTTTCTTGAAAAATAAATTTCGCGGGACTCAAAAATAGTTTTCCGCATTTTTACGCCAAAGAAAACCGACCAAAGTTGGTCGGTTTCGTAAAAAAATATTAAAAAATAAAATATTTTGAAAAACCGACCAACTTTGATAGGTTTTTGGCCGGTTTTTTGACCGATCAAAATTAATCGGTCGACCGTGATCGATTTTTGCCGAATTTCTAATAGTGAGTGTAGAAATTTAAAAGAAAGAGACTTAATTTCAACAATCAAATTTCAAATATCATTATCTTCAATTTGTTTCAGTATTGGCTAAAGCCCTTACTTTACAAGAAATATCATACAAATTTACATGACAAGAGGGGTTTTCCCACTGTAAAAGCTCTTTAATTCCCTTCTCAATCTCTTTAGTCTCCTTCACAATATTATCCATACAAAAACCAAATGCACTCAAACTTAAAATCAATTGTCCCTTGAGTTTCTCATCATTTTTACCACCTTTTACTTTAACATCCACAACTTCATTTGAATGTTGAAGATAAGTAACTAAGTTTTTCTCAATTTCCTCTTCACTTGAAGACCTTATATTATAAGGGTTTGGTAATTTTCCCAACTCAAGATCAATAGCAGCTTTCTTCTTCTCAAATTCCTTGTCAAGTACAACAAGTGATTTTACCAAACTAACCTCCTCAAAACATTTTGTATAAGAGCCAATTAAATCCTTAAAAAGCATGAGGTCAGCATCTAGTTTTTTCACAATTGTTTTCCACACATTACTGTCTATTTTTTCAGATTCTTGTTCTAGGAATCTTAGTGCTTGTGACACAAAAAGTAAATATTCCACCATTTTTGACAATGACCCCATAAGCTTACCATAGCAACCACTACTAAAAGGCAAAAACCAGAAATTAGGCTCTGCCTCAGCTTCTGCAATGAATTTTCCCAATTCATTTACGTGGAATTTTAGCTTCTTTTGGCTTTCTTCTAAGCTATATTTGCTATATGAACTGAAACTTATTGAGTCAATACAATCATGTAAAATTCCAAAACTCTTGGAAAGTTGGATTTTAGCTAATGTAGAAGCTCTTGTTGGTTGTAACAAAATTTCCACCATTATTGAACATGATAATCCAATGAAAGTTTCTGTAATTCTCGCTATGGCAAATTCACTTGGAGGACCAAATCCTTTTCTACCTAGAATTAGTACTGCCCCGATAACAGCTGAAATCCCACCTAAACACAAAGCAAAATAAATAAATAAAATCAGAGACAGATCTAAAATTTAAACTTGATTAATACGCTAAACATTCGATTTTAATAGTTGCTGACACGTTACTAAATTTTACTTATATATCTATACTTCATCTAGAAAATAATGGTTCAGTTGAACTTTGGTTGATAAATACCCTGCCTTAGGGGCGGATGTCGCTAGCTAACCGTGTAGGAGTTCAACATAATTTTAATACGGAGCTTAGATATATATGTAAAAGATCAACAATTATAAGTAAATACTACATTTTGTAATATTAATTGTGTAATGAGTTCAGTAGTAAAAATAATAAAATTCAGGCTCCGCCTTCCCCCAGCCCCTACTGTTTCAAGAAATTCAAGGACTAAACCACCTGCTTAAATCAAGGTTAGTCGGTGAATGTATAATATATTATTATTCGTAGCAAATAATAATAATAAAAAATAAAAGGAAAAGAAATCCCACCTGCTTGGCCGTACATTCTGCTACGGCTCAAAAAGCTGCTGACAATGAACCAAGGAAGCAGAGACAAGAACCTTATTTGCACATATCTTTCAAAGAGAAAACAACCTAAGACACCATATACTGTTCCCAACACTGTCCCTTGAGCTTTAACATTTGCAACTTTAAATGTCGCTTCTCTTGTTGCTGCTAGACTTATGGCAACAGGCAACCCAGCCCAAAATCCATTTTCCTTACTATAAATTGATCCAAAGAAAATTGCAAGGCCTAAAGAAAGTGATAGTTTGAAAGCAGCCATAAATCTTCTGCTATTTATAGTAATTGCCAAATTGGTCCATGTCTTTCTCATAAATCCTTCTTCTTCATCTTGTTTCTTGGATTCTTTTTTGGTTGAAAGGAAAATTGGTTTATTTAATAGGAGTTTTAGGCAAAAAAGAAAGAATAAAGAAGGTAAATCTTTCTTTGTTGGTTGAATTGTTTGAAGTGTTTGGAAGAACTTTTCAGCATTTTCTGCATTTGACTCTGGCACAGTTGCTGACTCAAGGGAAATGTTTTTTACTTGCTTTGAAATGTGTTCACTTAGTTTTTCTAGACCATCTTTTAGCTCTGAGTTAAGAATATCAAGTGGAAATGGAGGAGATTTTTCCAATGCAATTTCCATTCCTCTTAAAGGTGTTTGAATTTCTTGAAATTTATTTCCTGGTTTCTCTCCATATGGTCTTAAAAACTTGAATGGAAATCTCTCCCATTTCATGCTTTCCTGTTACAAATAATATTTTTGAAAAAAAATATATGAGGACAAATTTAACTAAGAATTACTACTGAAATAGCAGTAGTTAATAACTATGTTGCTCGGACTCTTCAAAAACGTTACTGCTTTTGTGTCGGATAATTCAAAAATGCAGTATTTTTGAAGAATCCAGCATGCATCCGACGATATTTTTGACGAGTCCGAGCAACATAGGTTAATAAACATGTTGTAGTAGTTTATCATGGGAGCTTACTTGTTTGGATTTAATAGCTTGGAGGAGTTTGGGTCCATTGTTGACTAAGGATTTGGCTCGAGAAATTAAAGCAAGTGCAGATTCTTTGTCTTCAGCTGAGAATGCCTTTACAAACAGGTTAATCCTCTCCGAAGCATTTTCCACAAAGAGCCTGCTTTTCTCTTTTACCTGTAAACATTAACCAATCTTGTTAAAATAAAATATTTATTCACACCCAACGTTATATATTAAGGAAGCAAAGATAGTAAAATGAAGAGTAGTCTTCTTCAAGATATTAAATTTTATATATATATATATATATTTGAAAAATTCTCGGGGAACCCGTAGCCGCTATCTTCCGGATGCGCACGGGATAATCTGCTTACTGTGCAATAGCTAGCAAACCACACATGAAATATAAATTGCACTAGATAAATCCAGTGCGGCGAGCTATAACTGTGAGGTAGCTGACGAGGGATATTGATCTCAGATCTCCCACGCGGGATACCACTCGCCCAACCAACTTAGGTAACCCTTGTGGCAGATTAAATTATATTGATAGTGTAAAAATTATAAGTACTGATTTTCTTTGAAGACTAAGTGCATGCTAATGTTGAAAATGAAACGAGTAATAATGCATTTCACACTAACTTTCGTGAAATTTAGTCAAGTAGTGATCAGTAGTAATTAAACTCTATAAACCACTAGTGCGCGCGCTACTACTTTAATTTTCAACAACCACGAGAATTAAAGAGAAGTTTAACAAAGAATGAATTCTAATTCTCACCTCACAACAAGCAAGGTTTGGATAGGGTAACAACAATGCTAAAACACAAGCCCCAACTCCAACAGCAGTGCTAGCCGCAACATGAACCGGGTGCATAACCGGTTCAGTTTTTCCACCATTAATATAACCAATAACATACACAATAACAAGCTGTCCTAGTGCTATGCGCTTAGCTATCAAGTGAGTGTTTTCGGGTAGCACTAGGAAGAACGCGCTCACCGCCACGGCTATAGCCGTGATGCTGGCCGTGAGCCGGGCCGGGCCGATCAACCACAGACTCAATATAGCAGGACAAACACCTTGGACCGTGGCGTAAAGCGCGAGCCAACAACAGCGCAAAGTGTCACCTAACGTGGCATTAGTTATAACAAGAATAACAGTAACGTATGAAAATGCTGGGAATGCGACTTGAGTCTTGAAACATTCTGGCCCGAAAAGGGTGACTACACCAACTATGGAGCAAGCCAAGGCGGTCCGAAAGGCGGACGCTAGGCACGTCCGCCACACAGCTCTAGCTCGAATGGATTCGAAGCTAGAGGTTGCCATCTTAAAGAAATGAATCTATGATTTTTGGTGAGAAGATGAATGACGTTAATTTCTAGTATTGGCTAAGTTTAGTTAAGGCTTTGAATTCCTTGTTTTTGTGACGTTCGAATGAGTGGAAAAAATTGAGATAGGAGAAGGGTTTTTATAGAGTTGGATTTTGTAGGAGAGCACGTGAGAAGTAGTGGGATCCTCGTGGGCAGTGGTGGCGCACTCAGATTTTGTGCAAGCGAGTTCAATCTTAAAAGTATGTAACTTTAGTCGTAAATAGTAGTTGTCAAATGATTTCAAATAAATATTTATACAAAATTTACATAACTTTAATCCTAATTTATGCATATACACATTATTATTTTTTGGTAAAACGGGATCAGTCCGCCACTGCTTGTGGGGCTGGGGTTACTAAGGTGGAAGACTACGCCAGCCAAGAACGTTCTATGAGAAACTTAGGGTGAAATGAGTTCAATAAATTAGTAATATATGGATGAGGATAAGAAGATTTTATAAATGAGTTGACAATGACCCTCAGACTTATTTTCTGGATTTCGTCATGATCTCAGTTATTTTTTGTCAGTAGAAATTGCTACAATGAAGTAACTTTAAAAGACGAAGGAGAATCAAGATTTTTAGTTAATTTTAATCCACATGAATTCCTTAGATCAAGCTCGTTCCTAAAATTATCTTTATAGGCATCCATTGAAAAATCAAGGTCGAGACATAATTAAGTAATTTAAAGACTGCTTTTTTTTCTCTCTCTCTCTAACAGTTGATATTATTAGGTGAGAGTTACATAACTCAAACATGCTATGATTCTAATTTGAATCTTACCACTAACCCGTCATCTAAAAGAGAATTTAACATGTTTAATTTGGACTATGAAAAATAACCAAATTCACATGTGAGAGGACGTGTCCGAATATGTACTCCATCTTTTCATATATACAACGAGAACTACTGAGATTGCACTTAAATATAGAACTTTGGTTAGCCACAATGAGTGACTCACATATATTTACAAAACAGTCTAGGATGAATATCAAAGGAAGTGTCATTATGCCATCAATTTCCAATCTTCACCTCATCATCATTGTAGAAAACAAGCCTCTTGTTGTGTGTATAAGTCCAAACCCCATATATATGTCAAAGACAATACGTTGAAAACCTGCACCTTGACCATAAGAGAGATGCATTATCAATTTGTTTGTTAGCAGCACCCAAGGGCAGAGCTAGAGAGAAGTAAGTACGTGTTTGGATAAACTCAGTATATATCATTTGTTTTGATTATGTATTTATATTAGAAAATTTATTAACTATGTATAAAATTTTATTGCGAATCCAATAATTAATTAAGACGAGTTATGGACAGAAGCAAACTTAGAATTCGGCGTTCATGGGGGGCACCATGATATTCAATACTCCTTCCTGTCCATAATAAGTGATCAATTTGTTTTTGGCACGCCCATTAAGAAAATACTAAATTCTATACAAAAATACATATTATAACTAAACTACCCTTAATTAAATATTAATGTGATGAGTAAGAAAACTTTTTAGGGATATGTACATAAGAGTTATTTTGTAAAAACAAATTGGATTCTTTCTTGATTATATAAATGGACACTTATTTTGGACCAAAATGAAAAAAACAAATTGGTCACTTATTGTGGACCGAAGAGAGTATAAATTTATCACTGCTCATAAAGATTGGTACGGAGTCTTATACTAATATCTGATTATTTTTGAAAACATGTACAAGTATATATATAGTTTTTGTCAAAATTTTCGAGTATCGGACTTCCATCAACTCATCATATGCGTCCGCCTATGATTAATATGGGCTCAGTGACAAGTTTAGAAGTTATAAAGTTCAAATTCTAGCTCCTCCGTTTACGACCTAAGGAATTCTAGCGGCGGCTTATTATCGTACATACATTTGGTACTTTCTTGTGATTCAAAGCAAATAAGGGTACAGTGCCTAAAGGATTACAAGAATATCCACTAAGAATAGTTTCAAGCACTCATTTACTACTGTATTAGCTAGTGTTGGTTGGTATCTTAAACCAAAACCATGATATTATTGTCCAAAATTTACATCTCTTTTAAGTTTATGTTATTACGAAACAATTATCATATCTAATGATTTAAGCCATTTCTTAGTCTTACAAAGAAAATATTTTTACTTTTGGACATAAAAAAATAAATAGAAACATCTATTCTTCTACCATGATCTCAATCTTGCTCTTTGAAATTTATGTTGAGTGTTCTAATGTAAGTTGCATTGTCAACAACACTAATATAATTAATTATTACTAACTGCATAACTTAGTATGAATAAACAAAGATTAGATCTACCAAGTTCGATGGGCAATCTAAAAAGAAAAGACAAGATATCATGTTCCCTAATAGTGTCTTATTCTGCACTTAATTACAGATTAATTTAAAGATTAATATATCCATTGATAATAAGATGCCAAGCATGTCATTGCTCAGACTTGATCTGGAAAAAGTTTAATGTGCTAATCACCTATAATGCTAAGTAAAAGAAACGCAAGCTTGTCGTACGGCTTGAGGACAAAAAACAATTTAGGTGTAGCAAAAAGCTAAATATTGAACAGTCAATATTTAATAATAAAAACATTGTGTGTAGAAAAATAGTGGCATAACCTTAGGATTTCCACTATGAATAAGTTAGGTTTTGGTTGCATGCCACATGAGTTCATTGTTCTTTGAAGAGGGAAAGGGTCAATTGGGACGTGGAAAAAAGACTCACTTTTATCTTTTTTTTTTAATATCACACCAAGTTAGTTAAAGCGAAAGATTAAATTTACATCCTATTCTTCTAAAACTTTTTATATTCATAAGGATATAATTATATAGTATTAAAATTCTTGAACAAACCGGCAACTCAGTGCACTAAGCTCCCATAATGTGCCGGGTCCGAGAAGAGGTCAGACCTCAAGCAGAGCCGGATCCGAAATTTAAAGTTAATGGGTTCGTACACCGATCTCAACTTAATACACAATATTTTATGAGTTCACAATATATATGATATTTATAGATATTTAATTAAGTTTTTTAGTACATATACAAGGTATAAACAAAAGTTACTGGGTTCCGATGAACCCAATCTTTATACTCTGGACCGCTCCTGATCATAAGGGTCTATTATACGCAACCAATAGCAATTTATCAGTCTTATGTATCGTCCACGAATACCTTAAGCGATTGGTCTATTATATTATCGGAGGCAGTAGCGAGGCTAAGAAGTTAGTGATTTTTTAAAATACGTCCTCAAACCCCAGATCTCTAATTAGAAATAGATCTCTGATTAGAAATAAAAAAGTCTTTATCACTTCACCATAATTAAATCAATTTTGCACTAGTTCTATATGTATATATATTATAGAGAGAGAAAGAATGAGGATAGTGCGGTTTTGGCTTATGTAAGCTACATTTGGTGGTTGTTCTTCCTTTGGTTGGGTCCTTGTTTGGTTGGTGGAGCATTACGCTAGTGCACGTACAAACACAAGCATATCACCATCTATCAACTTTCTACTAACAAAGCTGACATCAATAAAAGAATGTAATAAAAGGCTTCCCTTGAAATTGGTAGATTTTGCATTCCAATACATTCGTATTGCATTACATTACATCAATATAATCAATCAGAAATTTGTCGGCACTCAACCTATCTTTTCCTTCCAAATCGTGATAGGGAAAAATCTCAATATGCTGTCTGTGTAGCAGTAGATGTTGAACTAGGAATTCGTTTGGATGAGTTTGTTTTAAGTGACTTTTAAGTTAAAATAACTTTTAAGTCGTAAGCTAGGAATTTTAGTTTTTGAATTTTGACTTGTTTTTGTCATTTTAGTTTTAAAACACTTTTTTATTTTATCCAAACACTACAAAATGACTTAAAAGTTATTTGCGCTTAAAAACACTTAAAATAAACCAATCCAAACAGGCTCTAGGTTGTTATGTGGTTTACAATTTGCTTTTTCTTAAAGATTCTTTTTTCTAACTAAAAAAAAGTCAAATATTATATCAGGATAACCGAAGTAATTCAAAGTTTCAAACTAATAAGAAGTCGATCTAATATAAGAACGCAAAGTTAATAGGTCCTTGAATTATCGAGTCTACCATCGACTCTTCATACTTATCATAACAATATTATCGATCTTTGATGCTTATGGAAAACCCTATCATACGCATTCACTTTCAGAGTCTTTGTAATAACTTGGCTTTACTCTTCACTTCAGTTTTGAGATGATTTTAGCCATGAGGTGTTAAAACATGCGCAGCGAAAGCAAGCATACAATCGATGTATCACAAACATGTAAACTAGAATGATTCAATACGGAGATTAGAATCACTAACCTCTTAAAAACGTTGCACAGGTCCTTCAGAGAGCAAGAATCTAGGGTTGTAGTTTTCTGCTATGCTCCTTGTAAGACCTTAAACGAAATTGTTTTGAGTGGGAAAACAAAACAACTCTAAAGCGTAATTTATTAGATGAAACCAGTTGTAACGACCCGACCAGGCGTTTCGAGAGTTATAACCCTGTTTCCCTAATTTTTGCTTATTTTGTGCTTTTCAGCAATATTATGATATATCAGATTAGTTGGTTCGGGTCCGGAGTGGTTTCGGTGTGAATTGAGACACTTAGTCTCTAAGTTAGAAGCTTAAGTTGGAAAAGTCAACAGGATGTTGATTTGTGTCTAAACAACCTCGGATTTAAATTTTGATGATTCCGTTAGCTCTGTTAGGTGATTTTAGACTTAGGAGCGCCGCAATGTGATTTGGAGGTCTGTAGTAGAATTAGGCTTGAATTGGCGAAAATGGGAAATTTGGCGATTTTGGTCGGCAGTGGAAAATTTGATATCGGGGTCGGAATGGATTTTCGAAAGTTGGAGTAGATTCGTAGTGTCATTTGTGGCGTGTGTGTAAAATTTGAGGTCATTCGGACGTGGTTTGCGAAATTTGGAAGTTTAGAAGTTCTTAAGCTTGAATCCGAGGGTAATTTGGTGTTTTGATGTTGTTTTGACTGATTTGAAGGCTCAACTAAGTTCGTATGTTGATATATGACTCTTGGGTATGTTTGGTTGAAGTCCCAAGGTGCTCGGGGTGATTCCGGATGGCTAACGGGAGGTTTGGAATTTGGAAATGCAGTCGAACTGCTGCTGCTGGTGTTATTCCGCACCTGCGGAGGCGAAGCCGCATGTGCGTTTGGGGAGCCGCAGATGCGGACATAGAGAACCTGGGCTGGAACCTCATGTGCGTAAGAGTGGTCGCATCTGTGAGCCCGCAGGTGCGAGTCTAAGTTGCAGATGCGGAAGGGAGGTGATTGGCCAATTTCGCAGAAGCGGATGGTGATGCGCAAGTGCGCGTACGCATGTACGGAACCTGATGCGCAGGTGCGGGCCCTGGGGGACTTAAGTAGCTTTCACAGAATCGGGGAGTTGACCGCATGTGTGGTTCCGCAGGTGCGAATTGTGGCCGCAGGTGCGAAAGGCCTGGGCAGAATGTTTAAAAACGAGGGTTCGTAAATTAGACTTCATTTCCACATTTTGAACTCGGGCTTAGGCGATTTTAAAGAGGATTTTCGAAAGGATTCTTGAGGTAAGCTTCGTGTACTCCTTTTTGATCAATAATCTTTATTCCCCATTGTTTTCCCCATCTAGAATGTGTGGTTTTGAGGTGAAATTTGGGAGGTTAGGGTTTGAGAATTTAAGGATGTAATTTGGGGATTTGAGGGACCAAATGATGTCGGATTGTGATAAATTTTGTATGGGTAGACTCGTGAGTGAATGATGTTTCGTATTTTATGACTTTTGTTGGATTTCGAGACGTTGTCCCGGGGGCATGGTTTGAGTGAATTTAGCGATTTGGCCTATATTTGATACTTTTCTTGTGGATTTTATCCCTTAGCCTAAATTGATTGTGTTGTATTACTTATGGCTAGATTTGAGACGTACGGAGGCCGAATTGAGAGGCAAGGGCATACCGGAGTAGGATTTCGGCTTGGTTTGAGGTAAGTAACGTTTCCAAACTTGGTTCTGAGGGTTCGAAACCTCGAACTATGTGTTACGTGATTAGTATTAAGGTGACACACATGCCAAGTGACGGGCGTGCACCGTGAGAATTGTAGCTTGGATGATTCCATGGCACTGTTTAGTGACTCTTTCCTGTTAATATCCATGTTTCCATCATGTGATGAAGTAGTTGAGCTGTAAACCATGCTAGATATCATGTTTAGACTTTGTGCCGGTGTTGTTGGGGCCCTTAGTGGTCGTTTATTGTTGTTACCTCATCAATTTTATTTAATATTCCCTACTTAGTCATGATCATGCATGTTTATATCACATCTCAGTTTCAGTTATTTATTAATTCATCATATCATTGTTACAAGTTGTTTTCATGACATTGTGAGCCTGTGGTGAGACTAGAGAGGTTATTGACTGAGTGAGGCCGAGAGCCTGTTAGTTATGGAATCGGGTTGCACGCTGCAGCGATTATTTGATGATTATGATAGCACTTGGGCTGTGGGATCCCCTCCGGAGTCTGTAACACCCCCCAATGAGCGCGAATGATATTATTGAGGGATGGATTTCCCTTGACATGGATTTTTCCGAGATACTTGATACCTGGAGATGGATTTCTCCACCGGGCTGGATTGCCCTTTTGTCCTCGGTACTGGGTGACTTTCAGTAAGTGTTGTGTGTATATATATATATATATATATATATATATATATATATATATATATATATATATATATATATATATTCCAGGATGGATTTCCCTAGGCCGGATGATCATATACAGTACCGAGTGGTTGAGCACTTGAGAGTGGGAGCACATGGTATATTCATACAGTCTGTGCATTTGCATGTAGAGGATACTTAGTTGTATACCATGCATGGTTCAGATCTGCATTTACTTTACTATTTTACACTGTATATCTGACTTGAAAGCATGCCTACGATTCTGCACATTCAGTTCCGTTATATCTCTTGAGGTTGAGTTCATCACTATTTTCAGTCCATAGTTTGGACTTGTTACTTACTGAGTTGGTGTACTCACGTTACTCCCTGCACCTTGTGTGCAGATCCACGCATTTCTGGGCACGGCGACAACTGCTGATTATCTGCATTGGAGTTAGGGATTATCGAGGTAGGTGAACGATGTTCGCGGACCTTGATCTTCTCTTACTTAGCTTATTGTATTTTGAGTTTAATTCTATAAACATTTGTGGATTATGTCCGGCTATTAGACACTCATGTACTCAGTGACGCCCCGATTATTGAGACAGTTGTGTTGTATTTTGGGAAACTTTGTGTTTAAGTGGGCTCTTATTTATGTTAAACCTTTCCACTGTTATATTTAAAAGGTGTTTTACTGTAAGGAAGGAAAAATGTTGGATTTAGGCTTGCCTAGTTTCACGATAGGCGTCATCACAACCGAGTAGGTTTTGGGTCGTGACAAGTTGGTATCAGAGCCTAGGTTACATAGGTCTCACGATTCATGAGGGGTTTAGTAGAGTCTTGCGGCTCTGTACAGAGATGTTTGTACTTATCTTCGAGAGGTTGCAGAACCCTTAGGAAAATCTCACATTCTTGAATTCTTGTCGTGCGAATCTGTTGATTCTGGTAATTAAACTTCTGTTATTTCATTCTTTCATAGATGGAGAGGACTCGCACTACCGGACAAGGGCATAAACCACAAGTACTACCAGTCAGGGCCGTGAGAGGCCGAGGCCGCTGTCGGGGATGTGGTAGGGGTAGAGGTGCAGCCCGCGCAGCAGTGGAGGTAGTACCTGCAGACCCTCCAATTGTTCCAGACCATGTCCTAGTCGCAGATGTCCCAGTGGGACCAGCTCAGGCACCACCTATGCCTATTGTGATTCCTGGCCTTTAGGAGGCCCTAACCAGATCCTCTCAGTATGTACTAAGGGTGTTAACCGGGCCGGGCCGGGTTGGGAATTTATTGAACCGTACGGGTAAGGAACCGGGTCGGTTCCGGGTTGTGCCTTAACGTGTTTAACGAGTTCGGGTTAATCGGGGTATAAACTAAACCGTATGGGTATGGGTTTAACGGGCCGGTCCGGATTACAGTAATATTTTTATATTTAATTATTGTACAACTATTGTAATTTGTAATTTTCCCGTCATAACCGGTCCGGTCCGGGCCGGTTAACCTGGTAAGGTAACTGTTCACTTTGACCGGGTTTGACCGGTCTGGTTAACAAGTACCCAAACCATAAACGGACCAACCCTCTCTACCCCTCCCACCCAGCCCACTCAACCCCCTTCATACCGGGCCGATTCGGTTCCAGTTTTAACCGATCTATACCGGTCCAAAACCGGGTCAAACCGGCCCGTTTGACAGGTTTAGTATGTACTAGCCTTGCTCAAACGGTCTCTATTTCTACTGCCGCAGCCGCTTCTCAGGCCGGGGGAGGCACTCAGACTCCCGCTGCCCGCACACCTGAGCAGGTTGTTCAGGGACTCCAGACACCAGGGGCACCACCAGCCCAGCCGGCTGCAACTTCTCAAGACTATGTGGTTCCTGTTATGCCTGAGGACTCCAGACCAAATGCTATTGCTTCAGATGCTGTGATTACGGGTATTGTCTCAGTTTGTCACAAAGATGCCTCTATATTATTTGACCCTGGTTCCACGTATTCATATGTTTCCTCATATTTCTCTCATTTTCTGGATATGCCCCGTGAGTCTTTAGTTTCATCTATTCATGTATCTATTCCTGTGGTTGGTACTATTGTTGTTGACCGTGTGTATCGGTCATATGTGGTGACTATTGGGGGTCTGGAGACCTATTGGACCTATTGCTGCTCAGTATGGTCGACTTCGATGTGATATTGGGTATGGATTGGTTATCTCCATGCCATGATGTTCTAGATTGTCATGCTAAGACAGACCGTGATGTTAGCGATGTCGGGATTCCCGAGGGTTAAGTGGAGCGATTCTGTAGACTATGTACCTAGTAGGGTGATTTCATATTTGAAGGCCAGCGTTTGGTTGAGAAGGGTTGTCTATTTTCCGGTTGTGTTTCCTGCAAACCTCCCGGGCATGCCGCCTGACAGGGATATTGCCTTTGGTATTGATTTAGTGCCAAGCACTCAACCTATTTCTATTCCACCATATCGTATGGCACCAACGAAGTTGAAAGAACAACTTTAGGAACTTCTTTATAAGGGGTTTATTCGGCCTAGTGTGTCACCCTAGGGTGTGCCTGTTCTATTTTTAAAGAAGAAGGATGGTTCCATGAGGAATTGCACTGATTACAGGCAGTTGAACAAGGTCACAGTCAAGAACAAGTATCCTTTGCCTCGTATTTGATGATTTGTTTGACCAGCTTCAGGTAGCGAGGGTGTTCTCCAAGATTGATTTGAGGTCCGGTTATCACCAGATGAAGATTCAGGATTCAGATATTCTTAAGACGTCTTTCAGGACCCGTTATGGCCATTATGAGTTCTTGGTGATATCTTTTGGGCTGACCAATGCCCCAACAACATTCATGCATTTGATGAACAGTGTATTCCAGCCCTACTTGGACTCATTCATTATTGTATTCATTGAGGACATCCTGGTGTATTCTCGTATCATGAGAAGCATGCTCAACATTTAAGTGATGTATTGCAGATATTGAGGAAGGAGAATCTTTATGTAAAGTTCTCCAAGTGTGAGTTTTGGCTCGGTTCAGTAGAATTTTTGGGGCACGTGGTGTCAGGTAAGGGTATTCATGTGGATCCGAAGAAGATAGAGGCAATGCAGAGTTGGCCTAGACCCTCCCCAGCCACGGAGATTATAATATTTCTTGGCTTGGCGGGTTATTACAGTCGCTTTGTGGAGGGATTTTCATCTATTACATTGCCCTTGACCAAATTGACCCAAAAAGGTGCTCTATTAAGGTGATCGGATGAGTGTGAGGAGAGCTTTCAGAAGCTTAAGACTGCCTTGACCATAACTACAGTGTTTGTTTTACCGTCGGCTTCAGGTTCTTACACTGTGTATTGTGATGCCTCGAGGATAGGTATTGGATGTGTTCTGATGCAGGAGGGTAGGGTGATTGCCTATGCCTCGCGCCAGTTGAAAACCTATGAGTAGAACTATCTTGTCCTTGATCTTGAGTTAGCATCCATTGTTCACGCCTTAAAGATTTGGCGTCATTATTTGTATGGGGTTCATTGTGAGATCTATACTGCTCACCAGAGTTTGTATCATTTGTTTAAGCAGAAGGATCATAATTGCGTCAGCGAAGATGGTTAGAGCTTCTTAGGACTATGATATAACTATTTTGTACCATCCGGGGAAGGCCAATGTGGTGGCCGATGCATTTAGTCGCCGGGCAGAGAGTTTGGAGAGTTTAGCATATCTTCCAGCAACAGAGAGACCTTTGGCATTTGATGTTCAGGCCTTAGCGGACCATCTTGTTAGATTTGATATCTCGGAGTCGAGTCAGGTATTGGCTTGCGTGGTCTCCAGGTCTTCTCTTTATGACTGTATCAGGGATCTCAGTATGATGACCCCTACCTACTCGTTCTTCAAGATAGGGTCCGACGAGGTGATGCTAGGGATGTGACTATTGGTGATGCCTGCGTGCTGAGGATGCAGGGCCGTATATGTGTGCCTAATGTTGATGGGCTTCGGGAGTTGATTCTTGAAGAGGCCCACGTCTTGAGGTATTCCATCCATACAGGTACCGCAAGGATGTACCACGATTTGAGACAACACTGTTGGTGGAGGCGGATGAAGAAGGATATAGTTGGGTTTGTAGCTCGGTGTCTAAACTGTCAGCATGTTAAGTATGAGAATCAGAGACCGGGTGGCTTGCTTCAGAGATTAGAGATCTCGGAGTGGAAGTAGGAGCGGATCACCATTGACTTAGTAGTTGGGCTCCCACGAACTTCAAGGAAGTTCGATGCTATTTGGATTATTGTGGATCGGCTGACCAAGCTCGCACACTTCATTCTAGTTGGTACTACTTACATTTTTGAGCGGGTGGATGAGATTTATATCCGAGAGATTTTTCGCCTGCATGGTATCCCAGTTTTCATTATTTCAGATTAGGGTACTCAGTTTACATTGTAGTTTTGGAGGGCCGTGCAACTAGAGTTGGGTACACAGGTTGACTCGAGCATAACTTTTCACCCTCGGACGGACGGACAGTCCGAGCACACTATTCAGATATTAGAGGACATGTTGCGCGCTTGTGTCATTGACTTTGGGGATTCATGGGACCAGTTTCTGCCGCTCGCGGAGTTTGCATATAACAACAGTTATCAGTCGAGTATTCAGATGGCTACGTACGAGGCTTTATAGGGGAGGAGGAGTAAATCTCTAGTAGGATGGTTTGAGCCAAGTGAGGCTAGGCTCTTGGGTACAAACTTGGTCCAGAATGCTTTAGATAAGATGAAATTGATTCAAGAGCGGCTTCGCACGATGCAGTTTATAATAGGCTAGATTCACGTAGTTTAGCGCATATTTATACCCCAACTTGATGATGCTTCAATGTCTTAGGAATGGTAAATAATGTTAAAATGGATTTAATTGTGGATTTTATGTTTCGCAGGAGCAAGGTGTGCGTATGAGGACCTAGGATGGTGTTTGGAGTCAAATTGAAGAAGAAAGGGCCCTTGGAGTTTTTAGCGTGTGAAAAGAAGGAAGAAAATTGTTGAGGCAGACTACTAGTCCACTAGCGCGGCCATAGCGCGCCCGCGCTAGTCCAGGTCCCAGAGGCAGAATGAAACCCTATTAGCGCGGTCTTAGCGCGACCACGCTAGCCCAACGATTCAAGACAGAACACTTTCCCATTAGCGCGCCCACTAGCGCGGCCACGCTAGTCCAGTTCGCACATCTTATTTTCAGGGGTAAAATTGGAAGCTTGGGACAATTCCACCTAACCTATATAAGGTTCAGCTCGCCCAAAAGAGAGTATTATCAAGTTTTAGAGTCTTGTTCAAGGAAAACAAAGTCAAGAGGCAAGTAAGGCAATTGGACATCAAATCTCATCTCTCTTCCTTGTATTTTTATCATTGTTGATGAATTCTTCTATGGATATTTTCAGTACAATTATGAGTAGCTAAATTATTTAGTCTAAGGTTTTGGTGAACCCTGTTGAGGATGAACATCTTGTTATATTAATATAGTTTGCTTGGTTTTAATCTCTATTTCTTCAACTAAGTTCATATCTAGTTGATTGAAGGGCCCTTAATTAGTTGTGCCTATGTAGTGTGTATCTACTCGGGAGAGAGTGCATATTTAGGTAGATGTTGAACAACACCACTCCCAAAGTATAGGAGGGATCCATAACCGAAGGTGTAAAGGTTGGATTAGGGATAATGATACCTTAGGTGCAATCTAAAGTGAGCTATAATAAAAGCTAGCTAGCGTAACTCGGGAAAGTGCGTTCAGTAAATTATCGTAATTACTCGGGAGAGATTTACGGTAACAATAGTGCTCATGATTGATAGAGACGGTTAATCCAAACTATATGAATTATACAGGAAGTGATTCCATCAGCAGGGGAAACCATAACCTTAGATCCTTCTCGCATTTATTTACAACCTAGCAATAGTTATCTTCTAGTTTAATCAATTACATTCATTTTTAGTTAGTAGAAACACCAACAACTGTTATTCATAAATCTTTGGGAAGTTGATTACAAAGAATCAAGTGATTCTAACAACGATAATTGATAGGTTAATTCTTTGTGGGATTCGACTCTGGGCGAAATACTCAGATTATATTTGCAACGCCCGCGTAGTCTTTTTCTAAGACATAGTTGGGCGTGATCAAATTTTGGCACCGTTGCCTGGGAATTAACGATGATATCAATTAGAGTTGGAAGAAATACAAAATTCTTAAGTGTAGTCAATTTTCTTCACTTTCAATCTATACATTGGAAGTTTAACGTTTGTTAACTTGGTTGTACAGGTGCATGCCTATAAACTCATCGAGAACTGGTGAAGTATTTGAAGCCTTATCAGACCTGAAAGTTTTCAAGGCCTTGAACCGAGCCAACCGGAAAAGCAAACAACAACCATCAATTGAACAAATTGAACCCAACATGGCAGATCTAAACAATAGGAACAACAATGGGGATGACATGGTAGATCCAGCTGCACATGGTGTGGCGCCTCTTGTGCCTGAGGCGCCTTTATATGACTGGGCACAACCCACGGTGAAAAACTTGGCCACGACAATAGTGGTCCTTCAGATGCAAGCTGAATCTTTTCAGATCACAAACAATATGCTGCACTTGCTGCAGAAGAAGGGACTATTTTCGGGGTCATACATAGAGGATACCTAATAACATCTAAAGAATTTCCTGTCGATTTGCAAAACTCAGAGGCAGCCAAACGTCACTCAGGAAGCAATAAAACTATTGTTGTTTCCATTCTCAGTGATAGGAGAAACCCATACTTGGCTAAACTCGCTCCCCATCAATTCCATTGCCACATGTGAGGAGTTAGTTAAGCAGTTCGTGAACAAATTCCATCCACCCAACAAGAGTGCTCAACATATTGATGAAATTTTGAGCTTTAGACAGAAGCCAACGGAAACATTGCAAGAAACATGGGAGAGATTTAAAGGGATGTTGGTTATCTGTCCGCACCACGGTATTCCAGAGCAGATGTTGGGGCAGCGTTTCTATATGGGTCTGGTAGATAGTGTGAAGTCAAATGTTGATGCTTCAGCGGGTGGAGCATTCTTGAGCAAAACATGGAGATAAAGTCAGATCCTGCTTGATAAAATGGCACAGAATTCGGGGTGGACCACCAGGAATGCACCCATCACCCCAGTAGTGCACTCAGTTGCCTTAGATCCATCCAACAATCTTGCTAAAAATATGGCCACCTTAATGACAGAGATGAGCATACTCACGAAAAATGTGGAGGAGTCAGGGCAGAAGCAGCAGGTACATATTGTGGACACTATCAATGGGGGCCTATGCACATCTTGCATTAGCCAACCACTTGGTAATCAGTGGAATACCGTAAATGATCATCATCACTACCCTGAAAATATGAACTATGTGTCGAATTATGGGGGCCAGCGACAGGGTGGACAGAATTGGGTCCGGCAAAACTAGCCATACATGCCAGTTCAGCAACATCACAACAGTGGAAACATGGGATCCATGCGACCTCACGGTAATGTGGTGCCTCACCAAAGGCCACATGGGTACAATAATCAAAATCAGAATCAACAACAGGCTTATCACCCCCCTCAGCAACAACATGGTGGGAGATAGGAAGATGGTTTCTCCAGGCTTGAAGCAATGATGCAGCAGGTTATTGGGTCAACTGCAAAAATAAGCGAGAGAGTAGATGCACATTGTATTGGTAAAAAAGAGCTTCATACGTATGATAATTCTTGATGATTCAGCCAGTTACGTGGAACAAGGAAAATATGACTACATGATTCTATAAGGAGGTGCGAGGCAAAGAGGCACGACACAATATACCTATGAAGTAATCAGCTACGGAAAACTCAACTTGATTGAGTCAAAGAAGAGACACAGTCAGAATGAATCCGGACAGAGCTACGGGCAGATTCAAAGGTCTTCAATTAATGATCCGCACGTTACACAACCTTCACGCAACAGTTACGGTTATTCATTGTAACGTTACATTAATGTAATATTAGTCATTAATGTGTTATCATTGCAAGAGGTAGAAGTTATACTGAAGAATTCCCTATATAAGGTAATAGAAGTTAACTTGTAAGGGGCATCTGGACTACGAATACCATACTCTTTATTTTTCTGTGCATCATACTATTGTCTATTTACTTACTCCTTTTTATTTATCATTCTTTCCCTGATTATCAGAAACCCGTGTTCATTCCTAAAAATAAGCTTTAGTCAAGGGATCTAATTCTTTGGTTAAACAAATTGGTTCCGTTACCGGGAATCTGATAATCTTTGTTTGCTTTTCAAAGCGATATCCTCTGAACTATGTCGAACCCCAACGACAATAACCAGCAGAGAAATGGGACTCCATAACCTCTTCCATCTCCAATAGGTTCAAGGGAACAATCCCAAGAGAGATCCAACAACAACAACAATAACAACAACGATAATGATCAAATAGTAGAACATATCAGGTAAAGCAAATGATTGCAGAGTGTGTGAGCCAAGCTTTGCAAGAATTTGCAAGGGGATTACCAGCGACATTAACACAATCACTGTGGAAAATCCTCCGTCTGGGTTGGTAAACTCAGCAAGGGATGACACTCCTAACGAATCTCTCGAAACGAGACCAGGTATGACTAATAACCCTGAATTACAAAATTTACTACTAACCCTGCAGAAACAGGTGAAGGAACAAAACGATTGAATCGAGAAAATTCCTGGAGTACCACCTGTTATCAAAGGCATTGATATTGATAGATATTATCAACAACCTTGGAAACCGAGCGCAACACCTTTGCCTATACCCAAGAAGTTCAGAATGCCTGATATCCCTAAGTATGATGGAACAACTGACCCACGTGACCATGTGACTGCTTTTACCACTGGAGTAAAAGGCAACGATCTGACAAAACAAGAAATTGAGTCGATCCTAGTCAAAAGATTTGGAGAAACACTTACCAAAGGAGCCTTAACTTGGTATTCTCTTCTCGGTGAAAACTCTATAGATTAATTTGCTGAACTTGCAGATTCTTTCATAAAAGCACACTCCGGGGCACAAAAGGTCGAGAAAAGAATGGAAGACATATTTAAAATAAAACAAGGAGACACGGAACTACTCAGTGAATTTGTAGACAATTCCAACGAGAAAGAATGCAACTACCAAGGGTGCCCGATAACTGGGCAGCCATGGCATTTGCGAGCAATCTAAATGACAAAAGCTCGGAAGCGACGAGAAGACTCAAGGAAAGCTTGGAAGAGTTCCCAGCTACAACGTGGAATGATTTTTATAATAGGTATAGTACTAAACTTCGAATAGAGGAAGATATCATTGCTCGTTCAAGGGATGAAGATCATACCAGATCCAGACATTCCGAATTAGACAGGAAATCAGGTAAAAAACAGGTACGATCCTTACATGGGACCCTCGGGATGAGATACTCATCCCAGGTTCGAAAACATTAGGTCAGAATATAGACCCATCAAGCAGAGATAAGATCTTGTCCTTATCTAGATACAGAAAGGACCGATATGAACGACACAGAGGTAATACACGAATTGGGGATCACACCTTCAATGTAAGTACCCCTGAACTAGTTTCAATATTAAGAAACATGGGAGATAAGGTTCGATGGCCTAAAGAAATGAGGTCAAACCCAAATAAAAGGAATCCTAATTTCTGGTGGGAATTCCATAATGATCATGGACAACTGCGGATTGCAGGTTTTACAAGGTGAAATAGAACAATTATTGAAACAAGGCTATTTAACATAATTGTTTAGTGATAAAGGAAAGCAGTCATACATGAAGAACATGCAGGAACCCCCGAAGCCTCCATCTCCAAAAAGAACTATCAACGTGATACATGGAGGAGAAGAAGTAAACGGAATAGTTTGCAAAGTATCCTCGAAAATCACAATTACACACGGAAAGCGGGTTTGAGAAAATCCAGACGCAGATGATATAACCTTTAATGATGCATATTTCGGCAGACTAATGCTCCCCCACAACGATGCTCTGGTAATATCTCTACTCATTCATAACACTAACGTTAAAAGAGTGTTGATTGATCTAGGTAGTTTAGTTAACATCATCTTGCTAAGAGTCGTGGAAGAAATGCTCTTGGGAAATCAGGTGATCCCAAAGGCACGAGCCATATCAGGGTTTGACAACTCTACAGTGATAACCAAAGGAGAAATCAAACTTAGCACTTATGCCGAGGGAGTAATTAAAAAAAAACAAATTCCAAGTTATTGATACTGACATGGCTTATAACGTAATCATGGGAAGGCCCTGGATCCACGACATGAAAGCAGTACCGTCCACTTTACATCAAGTAATTAAATTCCCTTCAGAATGGGGAGTCAGACAGATTGGAGGTGATCAACAGACCTTTAGAAATATAAATTATGTGGTGCATTATAACAAAAACGTAGAGACGGAAGAACTGAAGGATAGGGAAATATCCCAAACAGATGTTACCGGCCAAACATGTACGGAAAAAGTTACTGACCGAACAGGTACGAAAGAAGTAAGTGTTCTAACAGATATAGAAGGAGATACCCACGAGAAGGTGAATCAAGTCACCGCGGAAGATGCATTAAATTATATGGATATAGACTCCAGACCGGACGTCATCCAAGAACCGGAGGAAGACGAGCACATCAAAACAACTACGGAAGAGCTCGAAGCTGTTCCATTGTTTGAACAAAAAACTGAACAAAAAGTGCATATAGGCACGAGGCTGAGCCCCAATCGAAGAGGTAAGTTAATTGATTATTTAAAAGTTAACGCAGATTGCTTTGCGTGGTCCCACTCAGATATGACAGGCATCCCAGNTAGCTAACACTGTGGTAGTACCTAAAAAGAATGGAAAATGGAGAGTATGCGTAGATTATACTGACTTAAATAAAGCATGCCCCAAAGATTCATTCTCATTACCACATATAGATCAAATGATTGATGCCACTGCAGGTCATGAATTTTTAAGCTTTCTAGATGCGTATTCTGGTTATAATCAGATTAAAATTGATCCCTCAGACGAGGAAAAAACCTCCTTTATTACGAACAGGGGGACTTATTGTTATAAAGTCATGCCTTTTGGCTTAAAAAACGTTGGAGCCACCTATCAAAGGCTAGTGACCAAGATGTTCCAGAACATATGGGAAAAACGATGGAAGTTTACATCGATGACATGTTGGTAAAATCAACACGGGCGGAAGACCATTTCCAGCACCTCTTTATTGCCTTTGAAATTTTACGCAGGCATAATATGAAGCTGAATCCAGAAAAATGCGCTTTTGGCGTAGAATCAGGTAAAGTTTTGGGTTTCCTTGTATCAAACAGGGGAATAGAGGTAAATCCTACTCAAATTAAATCTATAGAGGAAATACCCGATATACTAACAAATAAAAAAGAAGTTCAAAGACTAACGAGAAGAATTGCATCTTTGGGAAGATTTATTTCCAGATCTTCCGAGAAATATTTTAAATTCTTTTCAGTCCTCAAAAAGCAAGATCAATTCGAATGGACTGAAGAATGTCAACATGCTCTCAAAGATCTGAAAGCTTATCTATCAAAACCCCCGTTGCTATCAAAGCCAAAGGAAGGGGAGAGGTTGTATGTCTATCTTGCTGTCGCTGAAATTGCTATAAGTGCAGTATTGGTAAGGGAAGATAAAGGTAAACAATCTCCTATTTATTATGTAAGCAAAACATTACTAGATGCTGAAACCAGATACCCACATCTAGAAAAGTTAGCCTTAGCTTTAATAATGGCATCTAGAAAATTA
>ML253633.1:0-24204 GCA_005239495.1 Nicotiana undulata | reverse complement strand
AGGGGTTAGTTTTAAGAATCCAAACTAGTTTGGGTCCTTTTCTATGAGAGAATGGATGAATTACATTTTTTCTGGCCCAATTTGGTAGCCAATTTTTATTTTTAACAAACCTCTCATTTTTTTGACTGGACTGCTCTCTTGTAGTGCACTCAATTTTGAAGTGGCCAGTCTTACCACGGTGGGTGCAGATTTTATTTTTAGGAAGAGAGAGATACTTGCTTTTGGGATCCCACTTTGGCAATTGAATACCAAAACCAAGCCCTCTCCGGTTGCTACTATGATTCTCTTGAAGCCATGTCAAGGCAGCAGAGGATTTATTCCATTTACAAGTTCCATCTAATTCATGTTTGACTTTGACAAGCTATTCTTTAAGTGATATTATTTGTTCATCCTTGGCATACATTTTATCTTTTAGTTTTTCTATTTTTTCCTCTAACATGACATGAGAGTGATCAACAACCTTTTTATTGGATCCTAATCTCAGTTTTAAGTTCTCAGATTTTAGTTCTAGAATCTCAGTCTCAAGTGGATGAACCTGGTTCAACAAGACAGTGTTTTTCTTTTCAGATTCACTGACTCGGATTTCCAGGTTCCTGCACTTTGCTTTTAGCATTGCACATTCTTTAAAGAGTTGATCCTTCTCTTTGGTTCTTTCCTCAGAATCATCTATGAAATCAAGTAGCAACTGAGAGAGTTTTTCCTTAGATAGGAACTTTATTTTGTTTTTAAGATGGGAGATACTTACCTCTGGTTCTTCATGTGATTCCTCATCAGATTCTCCAATTTCCATGAGCGCCTGATCTTCTGATTCCTCATCTGAACTTTCCCTCCAAGCAGCAACCATAGCCTTAGTTGTGGTTTTCTTGGGTTGGACCAGTTCCTTCTTCATGTTCCTTCTTTCATATCTCTCCTTTTTCCATTCTACTTCCCACTGAGGACAGTTTTTGATGAGATGGTCAGTCTTACCACATTTTTAGCATCCCTCGTTGGTTGGCCTTTCTGGAGCTTTTGCTTTGTTGTAGTTTCCTCCTCTAGAGATGCCCTTCTTCCTCGTGAGAAAGTTTATGAATTCTTTGGTAATCATGGCCATCTCATCTTCCTCTAGATCTACTCCCTTAGTGATTCTCAGTGCTAGACTCCTCTCCTTCTTTGGACCATCCATCTTCATTGTCTGCCTTCTGAGTTCATAGGAAGTGAGGTTTCCAATCAGCTCATCCAATCTCGGGGTTGCCATATTTTTGGATTCCTGGATAGCAGTGATTTTGCTTTCCCAGGAAATTGGCAAGACCCTTGTCAGGATCTTCTCAACCCTGTCCTCTTCAAGAATGACTCTTCCAAGAGACTTTAGTTCATTAGTCAAGGTTGTGAACCTTGTGTACATCTCTTGGATAGTCTCTCCTTCTTTCATAGTGAAGTTCTCATACTGAGAGTATAGTAGAGTACCTCTTGACCTTTTTACCTGAGGTGTTCCTTCATGGTCTACTTGCAAGGTATCCCAGATCTCTTTGGCAGTGGTGCAGCTTTGGATTCTGCTATACTCATCTGGACCTAGTCCACACACTAGCCATTTTTTGGCCTTTGCATTCTTCTTCCTTTTCTTCAGATCCTCAGCAGTGCAGTCAGCTCTAGTCTTTGGTACATCTACACCTTCAGTAGTCTTCTTCATGGTAGCTAGAGGACCATCAATGACTATGTCCCATAGTTCATAGTCTTCTCCAATCAGGTGGTCCTTCATCCTGTTCTTCCACCAGGAGTAATATTGGCCGTTGAAGAGTGGTGGCCTTGCAGTTGATTGACCCTCCCAGTTTCCAGGTGGTGCACTCATTTTGATCTTTTCCAAGGTGTTAACCTTTTCAAGGATAACCTGTTGTGATACCAATTGATGTTTTACACTTCAATACCACACAAGAACGGGGGTTGATTTGTGTGGTGTCTAACTTTTCGAGTGATGTCTTAGTAGAAGAACCTGGTTCTTCTTTGTGTTCCAACTTCTACTATTGCGGAATAATAAATGCAGTAAAGTAAAACCACAGATATTTTTACGTGGAAAACACCTGGCTCAAAAGGTGAAAAAACCACGACCTACTCCTCAGTAGGATTTGCTCAAACTCTTCACTAAAACTCTTAGCCAAAACAAGACTTACAAAATAAACTCTTTTGTAATCCTAGGACTAACTCTAATCCCTTCGTAGTAACTAGCCTCTAGCTAATTTCTACAAGCTTCAAGTTAACTATAACTTGAATAATGTGTACCTATTATAATTGCTTCTATGAAAGCTGAAAAGGTACAATATTAAATCACCTACTACAACCAACTAGACTCAATAAACAAACAGATGGAACTGGTTCTTCTAGTTGGTATGTAGCCTTTGTATTGCATATAATTCTGCTCGCAAAATCTCTGGGAATTTTTCTTCTAGATCTTGATTCACTTATGCCTTTGTGCAATAGAAATTCAAGCAGGAATACTTCAATTATTTATAGAGTCGGTCGTTCAGTTCTGGTACAACTGTTCTTGGGTGAAAGAGTTCGTATTAAACTCAACTTCCTTCCTTTGTTACTTTCCTTGCTGATTTCAACTTCATCTTCTCATCAATTTGCAACCTTTTCACATTAAGAGACAATCTCTCAGTTCATTGATATTTCACAAACACATTTATCTCCTATGCATATACAGTTCATGTGCCAACTCGTCAGGTCAAGTATGTGTGCTCTGATGAACCTGATTCAACTGGTCAGACATTTGTCAATCTTCAAAACTATGCAGTGACTTGGGTCAACAGCCTCTATGATCCATCCTTTTTTCCCACAAGTACCACGGGGGAAGAAAAAAGACTGTTACTGTATTGAATTAATCCTTGTTGCAACATTTCATTAACCAATTTTTCTATAATGTCCTTCTTAATTGAAGAATACCTGTAAGGCCTAACATTCACAGGTTTAGATCCAGGTTGGAGGGGTATTCTATGGTCGAAAGCACCCCTCTGTGGAGGTAGAGTAGTAGGTTCATCAAAGATCACTTGATATTATTGTAAAAGTTGTTCAATAGGAGGAGCACTATCGCATTTGTCTATGTGCAGAGCTTAACATTGCATAACACTTGCTGATGTAGGTGCACTATCCATCACATGCAACACAAAGAATTGCACATCCTATCCCTTTAGCTTGTTCAAAGTTTTTGGACTGGAAACTTTAAATTCCTCACATACTCCTCTTAGCAAATGATAATTCCCCTGGTAATTGAAAGCCATAGTCATCTTAGAATAATCCATGATAATAGGTCCTAGTGTTTTCATCCACAAAGCCCCTAAGACCAAGTCATATTTACCAACTGGGAATACAATTAAGACAAAGGAAAATGTAGTTCCCTGCAAGATCCATTCAAAGTTTCTAACCACTCTAGAAGTTGCTTCGAAGGTAATGTTACCAAGGTTCACATAGCTTACCCTGGTAGGGCAAATTTGACGGCCCAACCTCTTAGCAACCTTCTCATCAATGAAGTTGTGAGTACTGCCTCCATCAAGGAGGATTTGTATTGGTCTCTTTTCACTATATCCAGTGACATGTATTGTTTGGGCCCCTTGTAATCCACTTAAGGCACATAGGGAGATCATAGGAGTATCCCCTTCCACAGCTGACCACTCTTCACTAGAAGGATTTCTTTCAAATTCCGACCTAGCAACCTCCACAGCTTCACCTTCTGAGATTTCTAGATCCATCACAGATAGTTGTTTAGGTAGGTTACATTTGTGTCCAACAGCATACTTCTCGTCACAAAATAGCATAGACCTTGGGTTGTTCTAGCCTGCATTTCTGCAGGAGAAATAGTTCTCCTATTTCTACGAGCAATGACATTGGTCAAAGGAGGTAAGGCTAGTCTAGGAGCATATGTAGTGGTACTAGGAGTAGCTTTGGTTGGATGCGGTTCATAGGAGGGATTTTTAAGGTGTGTGGATGAAATAGGTGCAGGACTACACATTAGTGCTCTAGCATTAGAAGCTAAGTTAGCTTCAGCTAATCGAGCTAAGCTATATATTTTGGACGAGGTTTCAATATACTCATCCCATGGTGGAAGGATGGGTGAATCTCTACACTTCATGTATGACTAATACCAAGCTAGGGCATCATCATCCAGATTCATTGATACTATGTTTACTTTCTGATTTCAAGCAGTATTGTCAACAACAAAATATTGATCGATCCTATATAGCCAGCTTTTCAAATTTTCCCCATTAAATCTAGGAAATATCATATTATGACCTCGATTTTTATGAGCATGGTAAGGATTAGGGCCTAAAATTCCCTGACCTGATGGCAACACATTATCTCGAACATTGGACGTGATGAAGCTACAATCCGTCAATCAAATTTTTTAGGGCTCCGACCATCTGTAACATTTCAGCATGTCGGTGATCCATGTCAGCTTGCAATTCCTGCATTTTTTGATCGAGAATTGAACGAAGGTCTAATTGCCGAGCAGCTAAATCCTCATATTGCTCCTGCCAATCTAGAATTGTGAGATCAACAGCTTTGCGTGGTCCCATGGTGTGGCTCTAATACCAATTGATACCAAAATTGGTATCGATTCAGCAATGAAGCAGTAAGTAAGGAGAAAAATGAGAAGGAGTAGGAAGAAGAGAGACTAGAAGGAGTAAGAGAGAAGATCATAAACTATTTAGCATATTAAAAGCGTGTAATAAGAGTTTACAACTTGCTACTTATACTCCTAAACAATCTACTGAAATGCAAAATATGCTAAAATTACATTCTAACTAAAAATTCTCGCCAAAACAGTAAAATTCAAAAAGTAACAGCTATTCAAATTATCCTACACAGCAGCTGAAGTGGCCTCCACGTCTGGCATCTCAGAATTATGTGTATCACTAATCACCATAAATTATCTTCCAGTATTCGTCTCAAAACATAACTAACACATACAATGCAAAAGACAACTCTATCAGAATCAGAGAAAATCAAACCCTAAAATTAAATGTTGAAATATAAAACATGAAAATCATAAATAAAGACCACAAAATAAAGAGGAAGACCAAGAAGAATCGAATAATTTTTGTTTAGGGGAAACAGTCCATTGTCCCTAAAAAGTAAACCATAAAAGAAAGAGGAGGAAGAAGAAGAAGCCTCCAAAAAATAAAGAAATAGAAGTATAAGAAAACATAAGCAAGGTTGAAAGAAAACTTGAGGAGAAATGTACCTTTTCTACAAGAAGAAGTGCTCAGCGCTTTAGGCAAAATGAAAAAGTTAAGTAATTAATGGCAAAGTAAAAAAGAAAACTGTTTCTAGAAAATTCTTGCATAGATTTACGAAAATACTCTTGATCGCTCAAGTACCTTCACATATTAATAAGTTAAAAATATTATAACTACATGCAAAATTTAAACTAAAATTATGTTTACGCGATATTTAAAAATATGGGGAAATACGCGTTACGCATTGAAAACTTTGGAGATTATGCAGTTGTCCACATAACTAAATGAAAACAGTCTCAATAAGATCTGAAAGTGAAGAAATTCCTGATACTCTTATAGGAAACGTTTCCGTCTTTAATGGATCATGTGCGACACAAATTCAGATTAGCCGCAGTAAATACTGAAAATAACATGATTAATTAAACCAAAAAATAAAGAGTAATGTGTTATACATATTTAAAACACCTCGCCCCTCCCCCAAATAAAACACAAAGAAAAAAATGAGAAAAATAAAAGACCCACTTAAAATAGTATATATAGTATACCCTTATGCTATGAATATGTGGAGGCCTTTCTGGTAACAGAACACTCTGAAAATATATTCGTATAATTCATCCGAAATATATAAAATTGTTTAAGTGTCCACTGTCTAGGCTAGTCGCATAATCAAAAACATGCACTTTAACATTTATCAAAAACCTTATGATATTGAATATTTCACTATAAAAACTAAAATATAGAATTGGTCCACCTTCTGCTATTAATATATTATCTAACCAAAGAATTCAAACCAATAAAAATAAACTAGCTAAGGTAATACGACCGGCATGAAACAAGAAATGTTTTTAATCCTCAAAAACCATTGACTTCTAGATGCTTATCCCAATTGATGTGACAATTTTACCCTGCACAATTCAAACCTGACTTTTATTTTTTTATAATTATGGTGTCGAGTTCAGCTTACACCCACTTTGACTAATTTTCCGAGATATCTAACACCTCCCATCAGCAACAGGTGCCAATTAACCATATTCATAAAGAATTGGACGTATAAGAAGAAACCACCAAATGTTTCTTTCCTTCGATGGGATTTAAATCTGAGATCTTACGGTTCTCACTCCACTTCATTGACCAGTAAACTACACCCTTAGGTGCGACTTTTAAATTTATTAAACAAAAACTCTCAACTACTCCAATAGGCTAGGCATTATCCTTAGGCTTGTTCCCTATTTATTTCCAACAAAAACACAACACTAATCTGAACCATTAGTTACAAACACAGGGGTGACCTAATCCATTGAACATATAACAAAATTAAGTGAGATGGAAATGGCTACAAAGTTTGGTTCATTTACCAAATTATTAATGTTTTTGATGTTTGGTTGTGTTGTTGAGGTTTCAGTAGGAAGAACATATACAGTTGGAGATAGTTTTGGTTGGCAGACTCCTCCTGCTGGTGCTCTTACTTTCTCCAACTGGGCTAACCAACACACCTTTGTTGTTGGGGACATTCTAGGTAACCATATTTGTAAACTTTCTTGAAAATTACAATTGTGATTTTGCTCTTTTCCTTCTTTTTTATTTAAGTTGTTTACCCTGCTAACATGTGATAGCATAAAAGTTACAATTTTTATCAGATTATTAATTGTTGATACTTATTAAAGAGGTTTATTTGTTATTATTCAAAGTTCTCTAAGCTAGCGTTTGGCCATAGATTCTCAAATTTATTTTGAAAAATCTGTTTTGGGTGAAGTTTGGCTTGAAGATGAAAATGTGTTTGGACATACGTTTTCAAAACATATTTCCCAAATTTATTTTGGAAAAATATGTGTATTATTAGAGATTTGGAATTTGGAATTTTACCAAAATATATGCAAAATCTATAGTCAAACGGGTCCTAAGTATAGTACGTCTATGGAACCAACAAAGGAAATCCAAAATTCCTTAAAAAAATAACAAAATTTCAGTATAAACAAAGTACTCAATCTATAATAGGAGCAATAGTGCGTTATCATGTTTAAAAACCGTGAGATAAATGTAATATTCTCTTGATTATGTGGCCACTCTGTATATTTGATGCTTAGATCATCGCACTATCATGTCTAAACCTACAAAATAAAATATCACCTCCAATTTCTTTTCTATTTACGATTTCTTATATACTTTTAATTAGAATATAAAACTTTGTGACCTTAAGTACGTACTAGTAGATTTTACAAATGTAAACATGTTAAATTGCTAATTAATTGTATGCAGAGTTCAATTTCAATAGTGGAGTACACACAGCAACTAGAGTAAACAAAAATGAATTTGATAGCTGTAACGCTGCAAATCCTATTGATAATGAAACCAATGGTCCAGCAAGATTCACACTTGATACTACTGGGGACTACTATTTCATTTGTACCATCCACTGCAACCAAGGCCAAAAGTTAGCGATCAACGTCACTTCTACTGATCAATCGCCCTCCGGCAGCCCTTCCCCCGGTTCATCTCCGGCGACACCTGGCGGAGATTTATCTCCTCCGCCATCGGGCTCCGTGGCCGCCGCTGCTGCTTCAGTTGCCATCTTAGTGCCTATTGTTATTACTGCAATTTTATCTTAGTGTTTTTAGTTTGGTGTATGACTATATATTATGGAGTCGGGCATGCTATGTGATGTGTGTTGATGTTTAGAGACTTGATGAACATTTTGTATTGATCTCTTGTTTTGATTCTAGATGGAACATTAAAATCTCTTGTTTTTTTTTAATTGAATTTGAGGAAATCCGTAGCTTTACAGCTTTTGTGGATGGTTGTTAACTATTGTATTGTGTTGTTGCGTTAATAAAATATTTGTTTTGATTGTTGTTTAAATTTTATTGCATCGTATCGTTAAATTTATCATTATGGGAAAACGAAAAGTGTCACTTTATGGAATAACTGATTTGGTGTGGTTGCATCCTTACCTTATTTTTTTGTCTTGACCTTCTTTATTCTTAAATAATCATATTTTATTATTTACCCTACCTTTTTATATAATAATATTACCTCGTATCTTACTTTTAATTTGTAATATTATAAGTTTATTCTTCATATTGTCGGTGCGTGACATCATGAAACGATGAAAAACAATACAATTTATCCAAACATTATATACATGAAAACGATAAAATACAATACAATACAGTATTATATGAAACTTTATCAAACGATACACAACAACCACAAGCTGTTAGTTTTTTGTTTTTGAAGAACATGGATATTTAGAAATGGAAAAGAGAGGGACTAATGAAGCTTGTTCTCCTAATAATAAATTAAGCACCTTAACACCAAGCAAGGATTAAATTAAAGTTTGAGTTCCAAAAGAAAAAAAAAAGCCCAAATTTGTTTTTGATACTATTCGTAAATATTAATCACCCGAATATTTCTTTTATAGGCCAAGCCCAACCTTATTGTATACTCTTTTATTTGGCCAAATAGGTGTACGGCCTCTTAAACTTGGTTCCAATTTTCATTTTCACACTTTAACTTAGTATTTTTCCTATTGAACATTTTACATGTACTTTAGACTATACCATTTAAACTCAATGCATGACCGGGTTGTAATAACTCAAGCGCAGTTTTTTAAACGCTCCCCACGTGAAATAACATACTAATAATAGTCTGGCACGTGTTTATTTATTCTCGGATAAAAAACCCCCATTTTTACTTTACCCACTTACCTCGCCTCACTTAATTGATTTCAACCCAAAATCCTCTTTCTTTAGCCTAATGAACCCTAATAAGCTACATGAGCCTGATTTACGGTGGAATCTTCATCGATTTTGAGTTAGATTCAAGTGTCTGTCAACTATTTGGCCATTATATTACTAACACGGGTAATCGTTTGCTTCTTTTTACCGTGGTGGTGAGTGGAGTTGGTCGTAACTGGAGCTGGTCGTGATTGGAGTTGGTTGTGACTGAAGTTTCGAGGGTTATGCTATTTCAATCGCAGTTTTCCTTTGTGGTAAGCTTTTATCTACAAAAAAAACATAGTTGTTTTTTAATGTTGTAATTTAGTTTGTTGGATTTTGTGAAAAGTAGGGTTGTTTATAATTTTGGGTCGGGGAATCTATTGACATTCAGTTTCACTTTTTGTTTTTTTTAAACAGTGATAAATCTAGACATGGGGGACGAATATATTCTTGTCGATTTTCACCATGGGGGACATATTGTCAAGGATCATGTCCCGAGATATGTAGGAGAGAGGGGTGAGGATGGTCACATGATAGACAAGGACCACTTTTCTCTTTTTGAGCTTCTGTCCTACACAAAGGAAATGGATATGCTGAGGTAGAGGGTTTCTACTTAATTAATCCTAAATCTAATGACTGTCTTGATTGAAAATGATGAACAACTGTATAATATAGTTTGTCACCTTAATCATTTAGATTTGTCACCTTAATCCAAATTGATCCGCTAACCTACCGAAACTCACCCGAGGCTCTCGGGACCTCAACCAAACATGCCGACACATCCCATAACATCATTCAAACTTAGTCGAGCCTTCGAAACACTCAAAACAACGCAAAAACACCAAATTCACCTTGGATTCAAGCCTATGAACTTTGAAACTTCTAAGTTTCGCCAAAGATGTCGAATCCATCCAAACTACGTCCGAATGACCTGAAAATTTGCACACACATCCAAAATGACATTACAAACCTGATCCAACTTCCGGAATTCCATTCCGATCCCGATAGCTAATTTGCCATTGCTGACCGAAAATCACCAAAACCTCAATTTCGCCATTTTAAGCCTAATTCTACTCCGGATATCAAAACCACATTCTAAACACGCTTCTAAGTCCCAAATCACCTAACGAAGCTATCCAAATCATAAAATCTACATTCCGAGGTCGTTTACCTATAAGTCAATTTCGGGTTGACTTTTCCAACTATAAAGCCAATTTAAGAGACTAAGTGTCTCCATTCTCACCACGACCACTTTGAACACGAACCGACCGACCCAACACATCATAAATAGGTTAAATAACATATGATAAAGCTGAAACAGAGAAAATGGGGCTAAACTCACGGAGCTACCGATCGGGTCGTTACATTCTCCCCCACTTAAACATATGTTCGTCCTCAAAAGTGCCCAGAGTTGTTCCAAAAACCACCACAAGTGCCGTGTAGCCTACCATGCACATACCCGGGGGTGATCCCACGTCACCCTATCCCATACAGGTCCAATAGCACAATACAGTTGAAATTTCGAAATCCAACCTGACCCATAAACCTTAGAACCAGATTTCCACTTCTGAAATAATTTACAAGATCAAAATTCCACAACTATACACTGAATAAGTCTGAACACATTGTATCGAGCCATATCCGTAACCCAAGATGTAATCACATAATATACCGCATGACTCAAACACTCATAGCGATAACTCCTAATCACAATAGCTGCTCAAAACAACCCAATATTGATACATAACCTCTTATCAAGCAATGTCTCGCTCTAACACTTTCATATACTGCCGATGATGAAAGAAACACGTAGAACTAGCAACCATTCGTCCGATCAGCCAGTCATGGAGCTCCCCCTTTCTCTGACAGGGACTATAGCAGATTTCTAAGCCAACTTCCGATATCACCCTTCCAACTATGATGTAGTAAATACTAACAATATTCATTCTAGGTCCAATGACCTCTTCTCATCTAACACGACTACTCTGATGACATCATACATCAATACAATTCAAAGCCATAACTTGAGTAACTTGTGCACTCAATAGCAACATCCCAATGTAATCAAATTATATGAAAGATTCACACGAGAGGACTATCCCTGCCAGCTCAACAAGTACCATCACAACACAATGCTAACAGTCTGTACACATCGTAAGGCCAAAACACATGAATCCGACACCGAGGATCATACCTCTACTTAACTCCGCTACAAAGCGCGATCCCATCCAAACGCTAGTCTACATGGAATACTCAAGCCACCTTGCTCAAAATCAATAACCATGCAAAATTCGACATCAATTACTCAGAGTGCACAGCCATAACCTCGGGGAAATCGGACGATACCATTCCACACAAACACCAAAGAACATAACCAATACGTCTCAATCTACCCAATTACTTACCTTACTCAAATCCAGCTATAAAGCCCAATTAGAATCGCACTATATGTGCCTATAACCAACAATCACAACTCCTCGCAACACCGAAGGGTAACTCATAGATCACTCCAGAACACGAATAAACTCGTTGACAGTCAAATGGTACATCCCTCAACAATAGCAATTTGGAGTCAACAATTCTGACCTGGTGCAGAACACACACCCCTATTGGGCCTACTAATGGACCCTAAATCAACTCTGGTCACCCGCAACAGATAGATAACTCTCTGAAGGTTCACAATGACTGAATCATGGCATTTACTAACATCTGACTGGCTTGCTCGAATCCTCCCAGTCCACAACCACAAAATAATCTGTTTATGAGAACTCTCAATCTCGAAGTCCATAAAGCGCACAAATTACCATATCTGATCCCGACTCCACCGCTCGAATATATATAACACACCTCTAATACTCAATCATTCCACGAGGGATACCCCTATAATTCTTCCGTGTCACCAAGCAATCTTAACTATCAGCAGTCGATCCCACAAGAGAGTGTCGCAATACCAATGAAGCACCCTTAACTCAACACATTGCCCTTTCTGAAATGTATACCCTCATCAAGCCACCCAATAGTGATATCATCTACCTAGTCATCTGAAACTGCCAATGCTACCTAAGAATTTTTTACCTTCCTTCCAGAACTGAGTTGTGACCTCACACATGCAAATCTCAACTTTACACAATGTACCGCATACGCCATGCCATTCTATGATAAATATGAGAACTTCATGATCCCTTCTAAGCCACAAGAAACTACGTACCCAACTAGCCAAGAAATTTTCATTTGATCCCATTTGGAAGTAAAAGCACTATACATCACCTACTCCTCACGCCAGTAGAAGATATACACCTCTAACTGTGGTAGAAACCATCAGGAACTATCCAAATCTCATTTTGTACAACACTAAACCGTCAGGACTGAATCCTTCTAACTCAACCAAGCTACGCAGGTCACCAAAACTCAAGAGCATTGCTAAGAAACACCTGTAAAAACTCACTACCTCATAAGAACCCAAAGGACAAATCATACCCCGTACCATGCCGATCCGACCTACTACCAAGCTGTCCTATTAACCCAAGTTCCTTCTAAATCACCTTCAAATCAATACCTATCCTTTCCATAATACCGCAATTCTCAACCTAGACTCACCACACAAGACCCAATCATAAGACCGTACCGTCTAAGGCTCATAAGTCGCTGAATACTCTCTCAAATATCCCCAAAAGTGCCACATTCAAAATACTTACCCTGAAGAGGCTTCCTGCGAATCTAAAGCCATTACCTTAACTTTCATGATACTGTTAGAATGAATCCATGATAATGTAGAGATGCCACAAGCCTTGACACCCTCCACGTAGTCTCAGTTCTAGCCAAATACACACCTTGAAGATCCTCAATTGCTACATATAACCTTGAATCCGTCAGAACCATTCCTGAGAGTCATCCACTCTACGCAAATCTCAACTACATTGACCAAGCAGACAGAACGACCTGACCCCGTTTGCACACTAACATACTAGGAAAGCAACCCACTCACTTGAAGCAATAAGAGAATTCATACACTGCACACACTACACCTTTTGCAATTACCACTCAATCATTCAATATAATCCATTTACCCATAGAGTACATTACAACCTGTATCGAAGAATTTCCATTACTCGAGTCATTCCCAGACTCCACCTCTGCAGGTCATAACTGATTCACCAATAGACCTCGAACCGAAACCAATACAACACATAATCGTGCGATCAACTTAGCATGAACAGACTCCCCCACTTGGCTCAAATCCAAAGATCAAGATAAACAATAACTCACAATGCCCATACGATATCACTGCCACCATATTGTGGTGAGATTCAACTAAATCCTTCATAAGCTCATGTAACACAAACCACCTAATATCTCAAATCATCTGCAAATCTCACAGTCACCATTGAAATAGCCGTGCCAACTTCCACAAGTGGTCTTAACTCAAATTGCAACATATATCATTTACTGGTAAAGGAGGACTTTCTACAAACAACATACAGATCACACAATCTCGGGACTTCCCGCATGAGATAACCCCGTATGTTTAGCCTCAAACTTATATCTCTCTATACCCTTCCAAAAAGTATAGCTATTACGCAATCACTTTATCTCCCTACATTAAAACACAACCAATGCCTATCCTCGAGGCATCAAGATACGCTGTATAAGAACCTGAAGCTGATGGCAGAACTAACACTGGAGTTGGGGTCAACGCAAACCTTAAGCTTCTGAAAGCTCTCCCCACACTCGTCTGACCACCTGAATACCCTCATTGGACACCACGTTCCCCAAGAATGCTACTGAACTGAGCCAAAAATTCACGCTCGGAGAACTTTGCATAAAGCTTGTCCTCCCTAAATCTATATAACACCATTCTCAAATGTTAAGTATGAACCTCCTGGATACTTGGGTACGTCAGGATTCCATCAATGAATACAATAATAAAGGATTATAAATACGGCTGGAATACACTGTTAATCAAATACATGAACGCTACTAGGGCATTGGTCAGCCCAGAATACATCACCAGGAACTCATAACACAACAGAAAGATCCACTTCACTCCACAACTAACTACATGAGAGGTCCTTCAATACACTCACAACTCGAGGCCATATGCCAACTCGAGATAGAAGTCAAACACTCAATAATCCTTGCTACATATCCAACCAATTATCTTTGTCACAATCAAACAATCTGAACTCCTCTCACCACCGAATCACACTCGCCACATAGTCATCTAGACACAAAATCCCACCAATAAGGACACCAGCAAACATATAAGTCCCCAAACATGCGCTCACACAAACGAAATCTCGGCACTCAAGCCACAAACAAAAATCTGGCCTCAAGTCCTCCAGACTGGCCCATTATCAACATGCTCAAATCACATCTCGCACCTCACCCGTGGAAGTCACAATCCGTTGATGCACAGCTGATACCGAACGCTCACGTGCGCATTCCAATACATGGAAGGGACTCAAATAATTACGCTTTAGGTCGAATTAATGGATTCGCATGACAAGAATTCAAGAAGGTGAGATTTTTCCTAAGGGTTTTGCAGCCTCTCGAAGATAAGTATAGACGTCTCCGTACCGATCCGCAAGACTCTACTAAACCTGCTCATGACTGGTGAGACCTATTTAACCTAGAGCTCTGATACCAACTTGCCACGACCCCAAAACACTCGTTCGTGATGGCGCCTGTCGTGGAATTAGGCAAGCCACACGTTTGTTTAAATAAGGATTTGTTTTCAGAAAATTTATGCCTTTGTGGACAAAAGTGTCAATAATAATCCATTCGGAAGTTTAACATTTTAAAATACAATAAAAACCAACCCCAGATTCTAGTGTCACTGAATCATGAGCTACTACAACATAAGGATGTCAAAATACAAAAATAGACAACATAGTATGAGATAATAAAAATGCGACAGGAAGATAGACGGAGAAGACGAGGTTGCGATAGCCAGCTGCTACCTCGAAGACTCCCAAAGAAACTCTGACAGCAAATCAGTAACCACTACCGGGTCCCGACGGCCCTAAATCTGCACAAAAAGTGCAGGGGGTAACGTGAGTACACCAACTCAGAAGTAACAAACCCAAACAATGGGCTGAGAGATAGTGACGGACTAAGCCTCGATAATTACAATAATCAGCGTACAAAATTTTGACATGTTCACAGTTTATCAGAAGATAATAACAGGATATTCCAGATATATCTTAATATGCTCTACATGCCCACATATCAACAGTGTGGAAACTCACATAGTGCTCACAACTCTCCCAAATAAGTCCACTCAGTACTATATGTGAGACCTCATGTGTTTGTTTCTCTTCTCTTATGTAATATACGTAAAGTGGTATGGTTATATTAGGTATATATGATTGGGTATAGCACATTGGGAGAATAATACTGAAAATGTGTGGTAATATCAAGGAACTAAACTAAAGCTTTAGGTCAAAGGAATCCCTTAAACAAAGGTTCGTGATTAAAGAAATGGCTCGGGTAGCACCCCGCGCGTTCGGAAGGTTTAAGTTAACTTGAACCTGTGGGATAAGACTAAGAGTGTCTAATATGCTAAGAATAATGTGTTATGAGGTATTATAATATCACACTGGTCACATGTTAATTTTTGGAGTCAAGCAAGTTGCGAAATAAAGGTCGGCAAAAGTTATCGTAAATTTCTCTAATAAACTTTCTAAACTTTGGGTCAAATGTATCAGATCATTTCTCCCAATATATAAATAGTTATGAGATCCACAACCCACCGAATCGAACGTCTATGAGTCTAGTTCGCAACCAAAAACATCTCACATAAAACCGACATCAGAGTAAAACGTTATGACAGTTTTACCGCGGACTGACCGGGCTGAAACCGGGTCGCGAACCGGGTCGGGTCAAACAAGTAATATAAGTCGACAAATTCGACTTTTAAGACCCCAAAACATTTCATTTTAGTCCCAAAACAGTGAAAAATCTGAAGAGAAGGTCCCATGGTGTTCTTGAGTAATTAAGGTGCGTTTTTAACGATTTCTATCGTTAAACTTTGCCCCCGTGCCTAGAAACGCAATCTCTACGCTTTGCAATCGTTTCCCCCTTCTATTAGTTGTGTTTGGAGCTATTTTTGGAAGATAGGAATTTGTTGTTCTTGCTGGTTCTTCATACTTTATACTTGGTTNGATTTCTATCGTTAAAGTTTGCCCCCGTGCCTAGAAACCTAATCTCTACGCTTTGCAATCGTTTTCCCCTCTATTAGTTGTGTTTGGAGCTATTTTTGGAAGATAGGAATTTGTTGTTCTTGCTGGTTCTTCATACTTTATACTTGGTTTGCTAAGGTCATCATCTTAGGACTATTTTATGATCGTTTTTACAAAGTTCTACGGACCTTTCGTCAAGTTCGGGTCATATGGAAAATCTGTCGATTTAAACTCAATTATGAATTGTTTATAGGTGCGTATAAGCTACATATATATAGTGTTTTTGAAGCTTAGGACGTAAGGAACAACTTTTGTGAAGGAACTACAGGCATTCAGACGTTCGTTGGAAAGGTATGTTAAGGCTAAGCTCCGTCCTTCCTTTTAGCACGAATTCTGAGAAATTCCTAAGACGCCAAATGTGATATTTTACTATTTTGTTGCTAGAAAGACATTCTGTGAAAGGCATTGGGATCGTAGTTGAAGAAATTTCATGATGCTATTAGGTTGATATTCCACTCGTTCGGTTAAATAGGGTATTCAACATCTATATATGTCATTTTGTCGGCTTTCTTAACTATATGTCCATATATATATGAATTCTTATTCGTCTTTGGGTTGTGTGACGTAAAAATAAAGGCATTTAGTATTTTCTATCAGTCCTTCTTCCTTGTTAAAGTGTATTTTAAAATCTCTAAAGTGATACGTCGATTTCCAAAAATCTCAAATATAAATTTTATGTTTAAACTACTAAAACACTTGATTTTTTGAAATACTTTCTTTTACTAATTATCAAGAAATTATGTATAAGGACTAAGTGACACCTTAAGCTTTTTATGAACATCTTCAGAGTTAAGTTATCTTTCTAAAAGTCGAGTTAAGTTTTCAAGCTTATTCAAAAAACATATGAGGTTCCACGAGACATTTGTATGTGATACGAAGGTGATTATGAGATTATGAGAATAAGAGTGTCAATGAGCCAAGATTGGCTAAGTTCTTGTTATGGCCTATTATGTGCATTCAAAGTTCATATCATACATGGCATATTATGCATGGACTTCGAGCTATAATCGTAGGTAAGGGGCCTATTTGCCCGAAAGACTATATATAATGTACAGATGGCCACATGTCGGCAATATGATACCGGTTAGCTACCGAGATAGACCGACATTGCTAGCATTTGGTTGGGTATTTCATGCATTTGCATCAATATATACGTATTCACACATACGATTACATGAGCATACCATGCATATTTGATTACTATGTGGTCGGATGTCAGCCATGGAGGCTATCAGAGTTTCAGTGTCAGGTGGTATCTCTATTACTCTTTTTACATCAGCTATGTATGATTCTACTTTCTGCCTTACATACTAGTACATTTTTATTCGTACTGATGTCTCGTTTATTGGGGACACTGCATTTTTGTTTCGTGTGTGCAGGTCCAGGTAGGGACACTGCATTTTTGTTTCCTTGTTTTTGGAAGACAAAGATATGGATTGATGTGTTATTCTCGAGGAGGGGGGGGAGGAAGGCCCTTCCATACAGGCTGTGAGCAGGGGGACATACCTAAAAAATTGGACCATCAGGACAACCAAAGCCCGATGAGCCTCGGGGTAGCAAGGCTAAAACAAGCATTACTTACTGTTTTATTTACCAAAAAGATTTTTTCTTTCCGCATTTTTCAATTCCTGCAATAAGATCCTCAATGTTCAAAACAGTTATTCAATTTATCAAAGCATTTTCTAATTTCTCTTATTTATTGCTACTACTTTCTCTCATTACTTTATCTATACATCATTACTATTACTTTTCTTGATGAACCAATGACCGTGACATGCAACGAGACAACGTGACAAACAGACATCAATTCAGATGAAGATGATATACCCGCCGAGATTGTCAAAGAAGTTGAAAATTTTGAAAACAGACCTAAGTCCAACCTGGACGAGACTGAAATTATCAACCTGGGAGATTTGGAAAACGTCAGGGAAACACGGATCAGCATTCATTTGTCACCGTCAGAAAAAAAAGAATACAAAGAGTTTCTGAGGGAGTATGAGGACATATTCGCCTGGTCGTATGATGACATGACTGGTCTAAGTACATCTATTATGTCTCACAAACTGCCAACCAATCCAATGTGTCCGGCGGTAAAGCAAAAGCTCAGAAAGTTCAAACCTGACATGAGTTTGAAAATCAAGGAAGAAGTTACCAAGCAGATCAACGCCAAAGTTCTCAGGGTAGTTGAGTACCCGACATGGTTAGCCAACATTGTACCCGTGCTAAAGAAGGATGGGAAGGTCAGAGTCTGTGTCGACTACCGAGATCTCAACCGGGCCAGTCCGAAAGACGACTTCCCTTTGCCAAATATACACATCCTGATTGACAATTGTTCCAAGCATGAACTACAATCATTCGTGGATTGCTTCGTTGGTTATCAGCAGATTTGTATGGATGAGGAAGATGCTGAGAAAACAGATTTCATTACGCCGTGGGGAGTGTACTGTTACAAGATGATGTCATTCGGCCTGAAGAATGCGGGGGCCACCTACATGAGGGTTATGACCACCATATTCCACGACATGATTCACAAGGAGATCGAGGTATACGTGGATGATGTTATTATCAAGTCCAAGAAAACCACTGACCACATAGAAGAATTGAGGAAGTTTTTCAATAGGTTGCGGAAATACAATCTGAAGTTGGACCCCGCAAAGTGTGCATCCGGGGTTCCTGCTGGGAAGTTGCTGGGATTTATTGTGAACCGCCGGGGAATAGAATTAGATCCGCCAAAAGTCAAGGCCATTCAAGAACTACTGCTGCCAAGGAACAAGAAAGATGTGACATCAGCCGATTTATCTCACAATCTACAGTTATCTGTGAGCCGATCTTCAAGATGCTGAAGAAGGACGTTGCAACCAAATGGAACGACTAGTGCCAAAAGGCTTTAGATAGAATCAAGGAATATTTGTCAACACCGCCAGTCTTGGTACCACCAGAGCCAGGTAGACCTCTGTTACTCTACCTTGTTGTGTTAGATGGAGCTTTCGGTTGCGTTCTGGGGAAGCACGATGAAACAGGAATAAAGGAGCAGGCTATTTATTATCTGAGCAAGAAGTTCACTCCATATGAGGCTAGATATTCTCTTCTGGAATGCACTTGTTGTGCTTTGACTTGGGTCGCTCAAAAATTGAGGCACTACTTGTGTGCCTACACAACATATCTCATATCAAGGAGGGATCCATTAAAGTACATCTTCCAGAAGCCCATGCCCACTGGAAAGCTGGCCAAGTGGAAAATCCTACTGAGCGAGTTCGACATTGTTTATGTAACTCAGAAAGCAGTCAAGGGAAAGGCACTGGCAGACCACCTCGCTGAGAACCCCGTTGATGAAGAATACGAACCCCTAAAACGTATTTCCCCGATGAGGAGGTATCATTCATAGGAGAAGACATTGCAGAATCCTATGACGATTGGAGGATGTTCTTTGATGGAGCAGCAAACTTCAAAGGAGTTGGCATTGAAGCAGTCCTAATATCGGAAACCGGCCAGCATTATCCGGTTGTCCGCCAAACTCAGATTTCCCTGCCCCAACAATATGGCAGAGTATGAGGCCAGCATCTTAGGGCTCAACATGGCTATTGAAATGAACATCCAACAGTTGTTAGTGATCGGTGACTCAGATTTGCTGGTACATCAGGTACAAGGAGAATGGGAAACCAAGAATTCCAAGATATTACTGTATCTGCATCACGTGCAGGAATTGAGAAAGAGGTTCATGAAGATAGAATTCCAGCACGTCCCCAGAATCCAGAATGAGTTCGCCGATGCATTGGCTACTCTGTCTTCCATAATTCAGCATCCAGACAAAAATTTCAGTGATCCCATCCCAGTGAAAATCCATAATCAGCCAACTTACTGTGCCCACATCGAAGAAGAGGCAGATGGAAATCCTTGGTTTCATGACATCAAGAAATATTTGGCAAAAGGTGATTACCCATAGCTTGCGAATCCCACTCAGAAACGCACATTTCGAAGACTATCCAACAATTTCTTTCACAGCGGAGGAATCATGTATACGAGGACTCCCGATTTGGGGCTATTAAGGTGTGTTGACGCAGAAGAAGCATCAAAACTACTAGAGGAAATTCATGTTGGGACTTGCGGCCCACATATGAACGGTTTGTTCTGGCAAAGAAGATACTCTGAGCTGGTTACTTTTGGATGACTATGGAAACGGACTGCATCCAGTATGTCCGGAAATGCCACTGCTGTCAGATACACGGAGACATGATAAAAGTACCTCCAAATGAGCTCAATGCAACAAGCTCACCATGGTCGTTCGCCGCCTGGGGCATGGACGTTATTGGACCAATCGAGCATGCCGCCTCCAACGGACACAGGTTCATTCTGGTATCCATTGATTACTTTACTAAATGGGTCGAGTCAGCCTCTTACAAAGCAATTACTAAGAAAGTCGTGGTCGACTTTGTCCGCGACCGCATTGTTTGTATATTCGGAGTTCCTGAGTCGATCATCACCGACAATGGTTCCAATCTCAATAGTGACTTAATGAAATCCATGTGTGAAACTTTCAAGATCAAACACAAGAATTCCACATCATACAGAACTCAGATGAATGGAGTTGTTGAGGCCGCTAACAAAAACATCAAGAAGATACTAAGGAAGATGATAGAAAGGCACAAGCAATGGCACGAGAAGTTATCATTTGCCTAATTGGGATATCGCACCACGGTCCGCACATCAACAGGGGAAACTCCCTATATGCTAGTTTATGGCACAGAGGTTGTTATCCCCGCAGAAGCGAAAATTCCATCTCTAAGAATCATACAAGAAGCCGAGCTCAGCGACGCAGAGTGGGTAAAAAGTCGTTATGAGCAACTAGCCCTCATAGACAGAAAAAGAATGAATGCAGTCTATCATGGTCAACTTTATCATAACAGAATGACCAGATCCTTCAACAAGAAAGCCAAGCCAAGACATTTCACACCAGGGCAGCTGGTGTTAAAGAAAATTTTCCCACATCAGGACGAAGCCAAAGGGAAGTTCTCTCCTAATTGGCAAGGCCCATAAATGGTTCACCGAGTGCTGACAGGAGAGCACTTATACTTATAGAAATGGACGGGGGAGGTTTGGCTGAAACCAACCAATTCAGATGCAGTCAAGCGTTATTACGTGTAATCCGTTATGCTTCTATCAATCTTGTAAATTGAACTACGCCTGACCTGATTCTCGTTTAAGAGGGGATACAAAGGCAGCCCTATGGGTTCGGTCACAATTCAATAAAAATTTCATTTTCCCCCGCAATTGGAAACTGGGGCAGAATTTTGAGGAGGATCCTCAAAATTCTGAAGCAAGTCTAGCCGATCGTCACACGAGCAACAGTCAGAAATATTCACCCATCAAACTGAGGCAGAATTTTGAGGAGGACCCTCAAAATTCCATAGCAAGAGAGGTTGCAATGTCTCAAACCGTTTCATGTTCGTCGGTTCAGCTAAAACTACTTTAGATTATATGTTTATATTATACTTTTACCAAATCATGCATACTTATTCTTGAAAGAGCTTGTTTAGCAAACGCTACCCTTATGATAAAGACAGTATCATCAGATCAAGTCGAACGAGTCAAGCAAAGCCAGCGGGGATACGAACTAACCTTCCTCCTTTACAAAACTCACGATTTTTCTGTGGATGCAGGCACAAAGAACAAACACGTAGAAAAGTCTCAAATTTTATCGCAATCGCAAAGGCCAAAGTTTGATGTCCACACAAAAGGACAAGCATGTTCGAGGTCGCAATCCACAAAACCATCACACTTGCCGTCATCCATTATCAATAATTCCCCGCAGTCACAATACCCGCAATAATCACAATGATGTAATCTGCTATCAGCTAAGAATTCCTACTGTCATTTTACTTCCTGCATAAGGCTGCCATTCTGCCTTCCGAGACTAAACGTTGTCTCCACTTGCATCTGCATTATCTTTGCATAAGGCTGCCATTCTGCCTTCTGAGACTAAACGTTGTCCTCACTTGCACCTGCATCTTTGCATAAGGCTACCTTCCTGCCTTCCGAGGCTAAACGTTGCCTCCACTTGCATCTGCATCTTTGCATAAGGCTACCCTCCTGCCTTTCGAGGCTAAACGTTGTCTCCACTTGCATCTGCATCTTGCATAAGGCTATCTTTCTACCTTCCGAGACTAAACACTGTCTCCACTTGCATCTGCATTATCTTTGCATAAGGCTGCTATCCTGCCTTCCGAGACTAAACGTTGTCTCCACTTGCATCTGCATATTTGCATAAGGCTACCTTCCTGCTTTCCGAGGCTAAACGCTGCCTCCACTTGCATCTACATCTTTGCATAAGGCTACCTTCCTGCCTTCTAAGGCTAAACGTTGCCTCCATCTGCATTCGCATCTTGCATAAGGCTATCCTTCTGCCTTTCGAGACTAAACGATGTCTCCATCTGCATTTCCTAAGGCTACTTGCATAAGGCTACCTTTCTACCTTCCGAGGTAAAGCTCTACCTCCACCGCATTTGCATAAGGCTACCATTCTGCCTTCCGAGGCTAAATGTTGCCTCCAAATTACTTTTCAAAAGCAACCACTGCCTCAAGCACTATTTACTTTGCTTTCCTTTCGGGCTAAGCTCTGCCCCCTTTAATTCGCAAGACTAAGCTCTGTCTTGTTAGCATCATACTATTGCATCTTCATGGGCTGAAATATCGCCAACCTATCCAAAGGCGTCATCGTTCAGAGGCACCATCTTCATGGCCCGAGAACACCATGTCATAGCCTGAGGATCTCTTTAATCATTTTGCATATCATTATTCAAAGGCATCATAGTTCGGAGGCACCATCCCCATGGCCCGAGAACGTCATTTAATGGCCTACGAATCCTGATCAAGCAATTCATGGCCCAGGACGTCATGGTCTGAGGACGTCATCCTTAACCATCTGAAAACATCATTCATGGTCCGGCGGAAACTTGCATCATGTTTAAATTACGCACAATATATGCTTGTATTATTTATTTGCAGGTAATCCGGCAATCAACGGCCATTCCAGCAGGAGCAGACCCGCTCCAGTTCTCCTAACCATCCCCGTAAGCCGTTTATTCACCCAACCACCCCATACGTCGCGTCTGTTCTTGTAAAAAACTTCATCGGTATACGTCACCGATGACTCCTGAACTACATACGACCTGATTCCTGTAAAACCAGGGATATGTAGGCAACTCAGAAACCAGGGTGCGGCCTAAATCTTTTCAAACCATTTCATTCGGTCAAAATTGGCCATCATATCTTTACCCGACAACTCTTTCATCCTTCCCGGGTAAAGAGGGGCAGCTGTTGATACCCAATGTTTCCTCAAATTATTTTTTATATTGCATATATGCCTCCAAAATCACTTTTCATGATAACTAGCATTTGTCTCATAATTTTATATATTTTATTAATTTTCTCTTCCAATTTATTCAGTATTTTTATTCAATAATTATACATAGATTATGTTATAAATAATTTCCAAAATATTTCCCAGCTCAATATATCATTTTAATCCTATTAGGATTTAATTATTTCATAAACTAGCCAATTTGGCATTATTTTAGCCATAATTACAGTAATTTTACAATTATAGCCTAATTATGCAATTTATACCATTTAAATTAATAATTTGTCACTTCATATTTTAATATTAACTAATTATCTTAATTTCATTTATTTAGCATTAATTTCACTTTTTATAATTACTAGCTATTTTTATTAATTATTTATCTATTTTTTAAGGGGTATTTAACTAATAGCCATCTTTTAATTTCAATTGTAGCCTAAATTAAACCCAATACCCAATTAAATTAGCCAAAACACTCCCCCAAGACCAATACCCAATCCACCCGACCCAACTCTTCCTAAATCTTGGTCGTTGATCAATTTTGATCAACGACCAGATCGATTGTTACCATAATTAATCCTAATGACCTACCTCCCCCCTCCCCCCATCCCTCATTTTCGCTCAGGCTCTCATCTCTCTACTCTCTCTCTCTCTCTCTCTCTCTCTCTCTCTCTCTCTCTCTC